>OU565300.1:6259693-6476553 GCA_913789915.3 Sphecodes monilicornis
TTTGCTTCCTTCATCCGTTGCATTAAATTTTTTAATTTAACGGCGTGTTCCTTTAGTGAGCTTGCATACATAATAATGTCGTCTATATATACAAATAGCTCTACTCCTTGTAGTCCCATTAGAAGTTCATTCATATATCTCTGTTGAGTTGCTGGTGCATTTTTTAATCCATCTGCCATCCTTTTGAACTCGTAGTGCCCAGTTGGGGTAGAAAATGCAGTTTTGTGCTGATCGTCTGGGTGCATTTTTATTTGATGGAATCCAGATGCGAGATCAAAAACACTGAAATATTTAGCGCTTCCTATTTGGTCTAGAATTTCAGTTGTGTTTGGTAGTGGATAGGCGTCTCCTATTGTTATTTTGTTTAATCTTCTGTAGTCTATCACCATCCGCCATTGTTTATTCCCATGGAAGTCTGTTTTTTAGGGACTATCAATAGGGGTAAGTTATAGGGAGATGAAGAAGGTTGAATGATTCTTTTTTTTAGTAAGTCATTAATTTGCTTCTTAATTTCTTCCTTGTGGATTTCTGGGTATCTATATTGTTTCGTATAAATAGGAGCTTCGTGTTCTGTAATTGTTCTATGTTGTATCTTATTTGTGGGTTGTAATTCTTCTCCTGGAAGGTAGAATCGATCGGCGTACTCTTTTATTAAATTCTCAATATTAGACTTTTCTTCAGAATTTAAATGGTCGAGGTGAAGCAATTTCTTCACTTCTTCTGCTCGGTCGGTATTGTTACTTCTTTTTCCTGGTGCTGTTGGAGCTTCCTCGAATGGTTCGATTTCCACTTACGGTACAGGGATTTTGATGTCTTCTGTAGAGACATTTATGTCAAAAAGGCATGCTATACCATTTCGGCTTGTAACCGTTCTTTTCTTATCTCCTTCTTTTCTGCTTACTCTTTCCCTTTGTTCTACCTATTACTTTGCGACGTTTATTCTTTTGCTTTCGCTTCTACTTGCCTATCAGTTAATCACAAAACGGTTGTTTTATGATTCGCTGTCTGTATCACGTGGCGGAAATGCCACAAGTATCTCGTCAGTTCTTTCGCAAAGACAAACAGGAAACAACCGCAAGATCCAGCAGTACGAGAGCTGAGCGTCACTTCGGTTGCCTGAATGAGCCTGCAAGATGAGTCTCAGGAGCGCGAATCTCGATCAAATCTCAGTCACCTACGCACGAGAGCGTAAACTCGCCACGTGAGATCCTAATACTGGAATTATTGATTTTACGCACCACACGACGGATATGCCACAGGTATCTCGTCAACTCCTTCGCAAAGACAAACAGGAAACAACCGCAAGATCCGGCAGGTACGAGAGCTGAGCGTCACTTTGGTTGCCTGAATGAGCCTGCAAGATGAGTCCCAGGAATACGAATCGCGATATGATTCATGTTACCGTTTACGTTACGACCAGGCCGCGATGCGAGATTCTAATTTATCCGACGGCAAACGGAATTGCAACTCGTACTCAGATAATTTCCGTCACGACGAAACCGATACACCGGACTTCCCGATATCTCGAAGAGACATGAAATCTCCAGTGTATTTAATATATATAATTAACAATAGAAATTGTGTCAATTTAAATGACTCTACGCAGGTACGTTCGGCTTTTGAAACCTCGATGGTTGTTGGCCGCGTCACAATGCGGTTTGCATATGCGACTCCTTGGTTTGAGGCGCGTACGCGTCAAGAGTAAATTAGACGGTTTGCTAAATTTACTGAGTCGGTTTGACTCCTTGTTCGCGTACCGGTTTTCGCCGTGAACCTTCTAAATTCCGTCCTAACTGAACCGCGCCCAGACGTAGAGTGATCTGCTTTCGACGCGCATCGAGCTCCTTCGATCCAGATCTAGTGGGGACCGATGCGCGCGCAAACCAATTAGTGGGGAGTCCTGCGATCCTTCATTAAGAAAAGGATCGCAAATCTCTTCGCGAACCTCGTAGAGAGGGAGAATGTCCGCGACAAGTCGTTCCACGCTATTTACATATATCGATCAATACATATATATATATATATATATACATATATATATATATATATATATATATATATATATATATGTATATATATATATATATGTATATATATATATATATATGTATATATATATATATAGGTATATGGAACCGTGTGGTGACCGTGTGTAAGCCACACGGTTACAGGCTTGTAATTGCTGCATTTCCCAGGACTAATTGTGGATGAATTTTGAGTCTTGGAGCAAGCCCTGTACGTTCCTGGTTGGTTACACGTACATAAATTTGACTTCTTGGTCTAGCGGGAATAGTAATTGTTTCAGGTTCCAAAAAAGGTATAATTTCTTCGTTTATGGTTATAGTGGAATTTGTATAATTAATTTCGGCTCCGTTGTTTCGGAAGAATTCTGTTCCGAGAATGCCGTCTTGCGAAATTGAAAGATTTTGCACGACATGCAAGATAATTCCTATGCCCAAGGTTTTTATAGTGATATAACCTAAGGTTGCGAGACATCCTTCTGTGATTCCATTGAGGTCGAAAAGTATATCCGTATTGATGGGAGTATTGGGATTGACAGCAGCTTTTATAATTACATTAAGATCGGATCCAGTGTCGATGGGTGTTGCCGGGATTCGTTCGACATTGTGAAGTAAAAAAAAATTTTATAAGATCATGTATCCGAAAAGCAAAAATGTACTTTGTATAACAATTTGTTCAATAAAGATTTTAATGAACTATATCCCACCGCTGTCACCAAAAATGGTACTTTCCTGTAACGTCCAAGTATTTTGTTGATACTTTAAGTATGGAAAAATAAGAGGACGAAACAGGTTGTGAGGGAAGAGCGGCTTTCCCTTACGTAGGTTGGGATGTTGGGTTCGTTCTTCGGTAAAAGATTGAAATCTACGACTTACAATATTTATTGAAATAAGAAGGCTAATACAAGTTGGGATCGGTAAATAAATGCGCGTGGGTTAAGAACTTGAAAATATTAAATAAGCGTTCGTAGCTTAGGAATTGAGAATATAATAAACACGCGTAGGTTAGGAAATCGGAAACGCTATAACTAAAGGTCAAAACCATACGCAACCTTCTGAAGGAGCGTTCCGGCTCTGGTACCATTCGCTGCCTTCTAGAGGAGCGTTCCGGCCCTAGCACTATTCGCTGCATATAAGAGGAGCGTTCCGGTGAACGATCGGGAAACGAATTCGCTACAAGCGTCTTCGGTGCCTCTGTTTATATGACCCGGCACAGGCCGTCTTGTGGTCTGCGCATGCGCAATTCGCAGTTTACGGCTCGGTCGAACGTTACATTTGACTAGCGACGTAGAAAATACAATTATGATAATAATTATAGAAATGTTAATAATAATTAATAATCATTGATAATAATTTATAGTAATAGTCATTTTATACAAATATGTTTTAATACTATTTGCAAATATACGATGTGACGTTAGCCGTTACAATAGTATAAACATATGAAGTGTCTGTATCCTAAACAGTTTCCTAACGAGCTGGAGGCACAGGTTCTTAGTTCCTTCGTTTCGTTCCTGGCGGAGTTTCATCCATCCCGCGCGCGGGATCGATGTAGCGTCGATGCATTGAAAGTATAATAATTTACAGTTGGGGGGAAAAGGGGGATCAAGTTTTTTTGGGATCTCGTAGGGGAAGGAATGCTGAAAATTTTCCGATATGATAGAAGGTTTGACTTTGCTGGAAGTGGAAGATATCAACTATCAATTAAAGACAATCATAAGAATTTTTCATCATTTTTTCAGCTCTACTTTATTAATCTATTCTATACAGTAATTACTAATTTAAGGTATGATTTCCTACCGCCGAAGAATGCTTTTTATCAAGAAATAAACGTCGAATCAAAATATTAAATGGACTCGTCAAAGATTGTATCGAACATATCCTTCCGGTGCGAGTCTTCCCCGCCCCGCTTCTGCCACCGCTCGACAGGCCGCGCGCAAGCCGCGAGCGAGGCGCGAGAACGCGCGCCACGGCCGCGAGATGGCCGCGCGCGACAACCGATTCTCGCTGCACAAATGTGCGGAAGCGAGGATATTGGCCACCGATCGAGCCGAGATCGGGGTGGCCGTTGGGACACGCCACTTTTTGGGCCAACCCGACAGCGTTAGCTGCGGGTTTGGTAACGGCTCCAGGTGCCTTCGGGCAATATTACCGCCTAGAATCCCGACGCGTCGCCACTCCGTCGCGAACTCCGCCGCGATCACGTCGCGCCTCCGCCGCGTACCGCCGGGCCGTCACCGCGAGGCCGCCGTAGTCCGTAAGGTAGTCAGTAAGTTAGCCTGTAAGTTGTAAATACCGAACCCGTTCCCGACTCTTCCTTCTGCGGGCCGCGAGTGGATGGTGCTATCATAGTCCCTCGCCGGTGTATTCGCACTCGCCTGTGAAACCGTGCGGCAACGAATCGGTTCACAGGCACCCACCTTGCCCCGCTCGGACCGCCTAGAGTGTGTGCTATGGCACCGAGCACGAAGGGGCATCCGGCGGCGCCCTGGTGGATGAAGACCAAGCCAGGGTCGCGGTATCACCTCCCGTCCGCTGTCTGGCCGCCGTACCGACCAGACCAGCACCGTAGGTTAAGTTAGATTTAAGACCGTCTTAGCATGTAAGTTTAGCTCGTAAGATCACCGCGGCCAGCGCCAGCTCGTCCGAACCGGTCGAAACCAGCCGATCGCTCATTCGCGGGACCAGGAACGCTGGCGTGCCAACTGAGTCGGCAAAGTCTCCGCGTTGTCGTTACAAGGTTCTTAAAAGAAGAAAGGCAATTTCATTGGAGCAAAAACATCATTTCTAGAATGCTCGACATTGAGATTCGTTTCCTCAAAAACTTTTTATTCAATTTCATTAATATTTTATTTTTTAGATATATGGTCATTTAGAAACAAGAATCTGTTCAGTAGAAGTCGATATCTAAAAGTTGATTTTTGGCCAAATGGGTCACGATTTTCCAAACCGGACCACTGCGCACCGTGTCCCGTCGAACGACCGCGCTAGTGGTGAGCACCACTGGCGGCAACTCATGTCGGGCGAAGAAATTTTCCTTTCTGGTTCAATAAAATCGTCGACCTTATAAACTTCAAAGGTGGTTTCATCAAGATAAAATCTGCTTTATCATGTGATATAGTTCGATTTTACGCAAAACTATAAATATATATGTAAGCTTGTGTACATGTGCATGTATATGCGCCTTTAAGGAGAAACGTTTGGGAGGTGGAATCATCAGCTCCAGAAGAGAAACATATAGATATAGAGATAGAGATAGAGAATAATTTGTGTTCACAATTACAGTGTAATAGATAATAGATAATAGATTTGTTCAACAAGTACTAATTGTACAAAAGAAGAGGAGCATAAACATTTAATTGTTGATTCTCTTATATTTTTTAGGTTAGTCAACCACGTACAATTTATTAGTGTAATCCTAGTCTAATCCATTTCCTTAAAATAAATTAATCTCTTATATTTTTTAGACGAATCAAGGTGTGTTTATTGCTTTAATAATCCTATCAACACATTATAAATCAACAATTATTACGTTTGTGGACAAAAATAGAAGAAATGGCAAAACTATAGTTTGAATTTGAAATGACTGCGGACGGGGACCCAAAGTCAAACACCATTATAATCAAATCCATAACCGATGAAGAGGGGAAAAAATTCCACATTCCCCAATGTTATCAGTGATACAGACAACACCCGGAACTTATAAAACTACCAGAATTCAGGAAAATTGTAAATACATTAAGAAAACGTAGACAACGCAGAAATGTGAGGATAACGCTAAATGATGAAATCCTACCACTCTATAAAGATGAAAGTGGAAATATGGTAGTCAAGGACCGTTTGCTACAGGATATTTCTACCTCAGAACAAACTGCACGAAGCACTTCTGAAACACAAGCGGATGAAACCTTAATAAAACTTCTTGAAACATTGTGTGAAAGAGAAAAGCCTGCAAAAGAAAGTAAAAACAGAAATTTGAACAAACTATATGGTGGCAGACATATGAAAGTGAATGTGATAGATTCGGTATTGAAAGCGACGTTGAGAGGATTGAAGCTCTGAGATTATTCTTGGATGAGGGTGATGAGGGTGAGTAAAGGATTGGTTTAACTCTATGTTAATCAAACACACATTAAACTCTGAGTGGAGAACATGGAAAGAAATGTTTTTACAAACTTTTGCAGATAAAGGTTGGTCATCTGTCACTTATGCATTAAACTACAAATATTTCACCGGCTCAATTCTGGAGTATGCACTAAAAAAAGAACATTTATTACTTTAATCCAATAAAAATATGGATAATAGGACTTTAGTAGATCTGATTGCTGATGGACTACCAGCGTTCATTAGAAACAAAATTGACAGACAAGATACCACAACTCCAGTTAAATTATTCAGTGAGTTGAGAAAATATGAAAACATTGGGAAAAAATTAAACAAGATAATGAAAACAGAAGTAAGATCCAATTTAAAACAGCCATGTAAAATTGAGAGCAAAGGAAATAAAAACAGATATTATCCCGAAGATTCGTGTTGGTTCAAAGAAAACAAAAACAAAAGCACTGAAAAAAATAGAATAACTAATACTATATTAGAAATTGACAATACAGAAGATCCAAAAAACTAGATTTCCCCCCACTAATTGTGGTTAAAGTGATAATAAATGAAAATACTGAATGCAGAGGTATTTATGAGCCGGGTTCAAATATCACACTGATTAACTCTAAATTGGTAAAAATAAAAAATTTAATGAAAGAAAACTTTAGTAGTACAATAAAAACAATTAGTGGTAAGGGCAAAACTAATGGCTTGATAACAGTAAATGCAAATATACTAAACATTAAAAATAAAATCAATGCATTTGTGTACAACAATGATGGATTCAATTATGATATGATCTTAGGACTAGATACTATTTACGATTATTATCTATTTGATACGATTTGGATTGACCCATGATAGGAATTTAAATATCCAATTACAAGGAGAAATAAAGTCCAAAGCAGATAAGGATAACATATCAAAAGATGAATTATATATAGGAACCAAAAGCAATAACAAAAATAAGATACAAAATAAAGAAGAAATTGAGATGAAAAATGTATTTGATCAATTTCAAGTAAATTTCAATGATGGTATTAATATAAATGAACTCAATATAGATATTGAACATTTAAATACTAACCAAAGAAGTAAGATAAATATCCTACTAGACAATTACAAAAGCATTTTCGCAAAGGACAAGTATGATGTAGGTAAAGTTGTTTAAATATCGCGTTAGTTTGAAACGTGCTTGAATTTCGCGATTGTCACGATCTAAATTCGTTGGCGATTCCTCCGAGGTTATTTGTTCGAGAGGCCAATAACCCATAATAATTCAAGTAAAAACGGCGTGGCTTTCTGGCTACCAGCTAATGTCAGCCGATAAACACGGCGATCGGTAGATCAACGTGCAAAACGTTCAAATCAAACTCGTGTCGCGAAGGTATAGAGAGACAAAGAGAACAACAAACAGACGTACGTTGAACAGAGACAGGCGAGTAAGAGACAGACAGCGCCGTGTAGCGGGTCAGCTGACCCTCTCGCGACGCTTCGTTGCCGCACCGAGTTCACGTCGACACTTGCTCCCGAAACGTGCGAGGAGTAACTCGCTCACGAATCGTGCAGGCGATCACTTGCTATTGAGGCGCGCTAGCGATCACTTGTCATACGAGTCTTCGCAGCGGTAAAAGTTCTCCAGTCGAGCTGTTGGATACTTGTTACAAGTATTTGACGGCGAGCTTTGGCAAGACTGTGCGACCAGAACGGAGTTCGATACGAGACCGTTCTTCTCGCTAGCAGAGAATCAAGCCCACCCAAGAGTTATTAAACTCTGGATTTACTGAATTATTGAAACAACTAATTCGTAATCCACTCTCCAGTCGAGCTGTCGCATGCTTGTAACGAGTATTTGACGGCGAGCTTTGGCACGACTGTGCGAACGGAACCGATCTCGATTACGAGATCGTTCCACACGCTGTAAGAGAGCCATAAAATAATAGCAATATTTATAAATCGAGCTCTGGATTTTCCGAGTTTCGTACTCAAACAGTGCACGGTTGTAGCTTCACCGCGCACAAGTGTATTTCGGTGTGATTGACGCGAGATTCGTGTTCGTTCCCCAAATTCGCTGCCCGCCGTTCAAGAGAAACTCTTTATTAACACACTTACGTTATACGCCGCTTCTATTGTGCGCAGATAGTCGATCGTGTGCGTGTAAGTGTTCAAGAGAAACTCTTGGAAGGAATCGTGTTTCCGATTCCGTACGGCCACCCGTGTAACACGGAGGACACTCTTTCCGAGCTCCGTTCTTGCAACTCGCCCTGGCATACGCTTTGACGTCCCAGCGCAGCAGATACCGAGACTCCGATTGTGAAGGTCAATTTCCCTTACGCCCTTACGCCCTTGCCTTTCCTACGGGATTCGCATATTATTCGGTGTCGGAATTGGCTGGTCCAGCCACAGGTCTCGCAGGTAAGGCATGGTCTGTCCCCCCCTCCTCTGGGTGAGCGAGCGCGGCACAGCTAGGCAGGCTTGATCCGGTTCAAACAATATAGTCACACCTGCCATATACGCCGTCGTCATTACGACGGAGATAGTATTGAGAGTGGGGATAGTGACTGGTCTGAACACGCTTACAATACGCCCCCTCTATATATCTCTATATATAGTCGCTTTTGTGCAAGTAAGTGGTGAGTTGGACCACGTCTTCCACCGAGATTTCTATAGCCGCGTGACGTATTGAGTCACTCGCGAGCTTTGAATCAGGGTTGTTGATGCACGGGTTAATTCGGCTGGATTATCGAACTTGGAGCCTTACAACCTCCCTGTAAGATTAACCGCCACCCCTACGCTCACGCACACGCAGTAGGATCGGTTTAACCGTGACCACGCCAGTGCGAGCGGACGAATTCTCGATCTTCGAGATAAGTCATAATAATACAGTCCACTAACTCTGCGCTTTGAGCAGATTGTCTGTATTCCCTCTCCACGACAGCGATTACCGCAGTCAGGAGAATACGGGAAACAGCGTCTCGAACGGGTACGTTACGTATCCTATAGGTGTTTAACATCTTCGTTCGGTAGTTTTGTTTTTTCAGACGCCAACGTCGCTAGACGTCACAGGACGACCCTCCAGGGAGAGAGAGAGCGAGACCAGCACGCGGACCGCGTGCACCTCGGGTTTTTGACTCAATAAACGGCCCACCATTAGGCGGGTCACTATCAATATAAAACCGCTATACAAAAAATTACTTTCCCACACATTCCTATTTCCTCATATTCGAGCCACCGTTAAAAAGTCGTTGAATTGTATTATACAGTCCACCTTTTTAACAAAATAAATAGAAAAAAAATGGACGAAATAAGAATTGGCCCTTTTGAGATAGAAGAAAAAATCTCGGATTCAATTTTTAAAATAAACACTGGAAGGGGTAGAAACTCCATGGGCTTATATCATGTCACAAAGCTCATTCCCATGACTGAATGATTCGTGATACTCTAAGCTTGAATTCACTTTTGAAAGAGAATTAAGCGTCTCAAGGGGGGAGATGTAAGCTTGTGTACATGTGCATGTATATGCGCCTTTAAGGAGAGACGTTTGGGAGGTGGCATCACCAGGTGGCATCACCAGCCCCAGAAGAGAAACATATAGATATAGAGATAGAGATAGAGAATAATTTGTGTTCACAATTACAGTGTAATAGATAATAGATAATAGATTTGTTCAACAAGTACTAATTGTACAAAAGAAGAGGAGCATAAACATTTAATTGTTGATTCTCTTGTATTTTTTAGGTTAGTCAACCACGTGGAATTTATTAGTGTAATCCTAATGTAATCCATTTCCTTAAAATAAATTAATCTCTTTTTTTTTTAGACGAATCAAGGTGTGTTAATTGCTTTAATAATCCTATCAACACATTATATATATTATATAAATAATATATAAATAACCCATACATAACCCAGACCTACTCCGATCACTTTTTCAGATGTTGAAACTTTTTTGCGAATATCTCGGAAACTAAAGCTGAGCGGCGGTAGCATGTATAGAAAAAAGTTGTTCAGAATGATGACCTTGACAACATATTTCAACGTCATCAAAATCGGTGAGGAAGCCCCTAATGTAAATAATTAACAAAATGTCTTTTTTTCAAAATTAAATTCTTCAAAAACTGTGCGGGAAAAACTGTAGGGGAAAAATGATGGGCAATTTCGGAAGCAAGAAAATCTATAAGAGTGGCATAGTGAAAATCGAAATGTTTTTGGCTGTTGTACAGTATAGTTAATCGAACATATTTGTTTTAAGTTGATGATATTATTTGTGAAATTCTTCAGGATATAAGTGCTCGCTAGCACGTCTCGTGAGCAAGTGACGAAGAACCGGCAGGCTTAGACAAACGTCGCGCGAGTGTCAGCTGAGCCGCTACGCGGCGCTGTCTCTCTCTTGCCTGTATGTCTCGGTTCAATGTCTGTATATATGCATTGTTCTCTCTCTCTCACCGTACCATCGCGAACGATAATGTTCAAATTTGAACATTATTTGACCGGTGCACAACGGCTTACCGTGTTTATCGGCTGTCTTTTACCGGTAACCAGAAAGTCACGCCGTTTTTGCTCGATTTATTGTGGTTTAACGAACTCCTCGGACGAGTAACATCGGAGGGGTCACCAACGAATACAGATCGCGATATTCGCGAAATTCGAACAATATATTCAAACTAACGCGATATTTAAACATACCGCCCCCCTTGCACGAATCGTGCAATGACCAGGAGTCGCGGTAGTTTGACAACATGCGATATGACGAAAGAAAGAAAGAGAGAACAATTTGCGAGGAGAGTAAATTAAATTTACTTACATCCTGGCAGGTGGGGCCGAATTTCTCTGCCCTGCAGCATCTCGAGCGCGGACTGGATCGCCTAATCGATGACCGCGCGGATCTGCACATCCGGTGTTGCCGGACCAGATATCCATAACTCCGACTGAAGGAGTTCCGCAGCTTGCACACCTCCCGCGTTTGAATCCGCTGGGTTTGTGCGTGTGGGAAAACGACGCCATCCAGCATTCGGTAGCATGGTCTGGATTTTTGACACTCGGTTGGCAATCAAAACCTTCCATGTCGATGCATGTTTCCTTAGCCAAGCGAGTGCAATCGTGCAGTCTGTCCAACAAACTATCTGCTTTACTTGTATATCAAGTGAGCTTTTTACGTGCACTAACAGCTCGGAGAGGAGTACAGCCCCGTTCAGTTCAAGAACCGGGATGGACTGCGTTTTTATCGGAGCTACTCGTGTTTTAGCCATTAACAGTGTCGTAAAGACGTCATTGTTATTCGACGTTACGCGTAAATACGTAACGGCCGAGTAAGCTGCGAGTGAAGCGTCACAGAATGCGTGTAATTCCACAGAAATCGTGTCGGCTCTGTATCGGATCCATCGGGGGATTTTTAAATCATTTAGATTGCTCCAATCCGTACAGAACGTGTTCCACGTTCTCAACGTATTCGTGGAGACCTGATCGTCTCGCACGAATCACGACTGGCAAAAGCCAGCCGAGCGGATCGCACAATTTTGCAATCTCCGAAACAAAGTGCGCTTTGTGATCGGTTTTGCGGACGGTTTAAACGGTTGCAGATTGAAATAAAAATAAGCGCCCGTTGGTATTCATCGCAATCCTAGTACCTTTAGTTCTGAATCATCGAACAAGGTAAGGTCGACGGCGTGGGAGTGAGAATTGTGGGGGATGTTTCGCAGCAATTCTGACGAATTTCCAGCCTATTTTCTCAGGTTAAACCCACCTCTTTGTAGGAACCCGCACGTTTGCGTGCGGATTTGCTCCAACAATTGTTTATCAGGTGCTCCCATAAACACGTCGTCTACGTAAATATCCTTTTCGAGTATAGGCGCAGCGAGAGGAAACCTATCACCGTCCTGTTTCTTTAACTCGAGAAGGGTTCGCATCGCTAAATATGGGGCACAGGCCGTACCGTACGTCACGGTATTCAATTCGAAAGCTTGAAGCTGTTCGGTTTTCGGCGTGCGCCACAGGATGCATTGATAGCAACGATCCTGAGGGGCGACGAGAATCTGTCGAAACATTTTCTCAATGTCGGCCACCAACACGTATTCGTACAGACGCCACCTCGTTAACACCGAGGTAATGTCGTTCTGCAATTTCGGACCTACGTGTAGGATATCGATCAGCGAGCGACCGCCCGCTGTTCGGTTGGTAGCGTTAAAAACGACTCGCAGCTTAGTGGTTGCACTCGCCTCGCGGATTACCGCTCGGTGAGGAATCGGGTTTTGTCTATGAGCGCCAAGATCGTCATATGACCCATGGACTCATATTCCGCGAAAAATTCATTATATTCTCGCACGAGTGTCTTCTCCGTGTCTAATTTCTTCCTTAACCTTGTCAAAGCGGAAAGCGATATTTGGAATGAATCTCCGAGTACCGTGTCATCCGGCTTTGTATGGTTAAAGTTAAGATTGACAACGAAACTTTCCGTCGCATCTCGTGCAACGGTTTTTATAAAGTGCGCTTCGCACTCTTCCTCAGACTTGGTAAATACCGAAGTCGTGGGAATTTCCTCTATTTCCCAGAAACGCCGAATCGTCTGATCGAGCGATTCGAGAACGCTACAATGCAACGTTCTTATACTGTTTGGGTGCTATCGGGCCGTGAGTATTTATTCGTCGGAATCCCGGCCGAATAATCCTCGCATACAAATCCGTGCCGATCAACACCTCAATGTTGTGACGCGACGCAGGGGCGGGATCTGCGAGCTGTACGTTGCGTAACGCTTCGTACGTAAGCGCGCTCGCCGACGGCGATACGTAATTCGTGATTCTAGGAAGCACGAATGCGCTCGCATTATAGGTCGGGGATTCACCTGAGATAACTCCCAGATGCATCTCGACGCTATGTTTTATGGTCTCGGTCCGACCGCCCCCCAAGCCAGTAACCGTGGCTGTGGTTTTTCTCCTAGCGAGGTTTAGGTCGCTAAACTCGCAGAGACAAAGGACGTCTCGGAACCCTGATCCAAGAGTGCACGCGCGTTACGCGTCGTGCCGTTCTTCCCATACACTCGAACGATTACCGTGGCAAGCAATACTTGCCGCGGTACACACGCACCGAGCTCGGTACAGTGTGACGCCGAGCATGACGGGGAATCAGCTGGAGCTCTGTTTACTTTACCTTGCCGGTGCGGTGGGACGGTAGGTTGTTTCCCATTTCGATCACCGTTTGCAGCCTTTGTAAACTTCTTGCGAGTTTCCACCTGACCCATATGCAGCAGAGTGTGATGTCTGCCACTGCATTTGATTGATTGTCCACATAGCTCGCAGGTCTTTTGCGTAACGGGGCTGTGAGCCACCACCGTGTTCAGTGCTCCAATACGCGGTTTTTTGCGGGAAATCATTCTCAATTTTGCGTCTATTTTCTTTTATTACGAGCATGACGCGTGTATGCGTCTCGAGAAACTCCATTGTCTCGTCAAACGCGGGATATTTCGTCGAGAACTTCTGAGATTTCTCCCACTCCCATTCCAATCGTTTGTCAAGCTTGCTCTTTATTAAATGCGCGAGCAGCCAGCTACGCTGTTCTGTCGCTGTTCCCTGATTGTCTAGGGCAGCGAGAGCGTGCTTGAATCCGATTGTGACCTGCTGCAAGCTAGCAAGGTCATCATTACGGATCGGTTCCAGCTGAGTGAGCTGGTCAAGCAGCTTGGCGGTGATTATGCGTGGGAGCCCAAATATCCGGCTCGAAGGACCGTTTGTTAAAAAGTCGTTGAATTGTATTATACAGTCTACCTTTTTAACAAACGGTCCTTAAACAATAAATAAAACCATAAATAACGCTAATAAATAATAGCGATAAATAAACAATAAATAATCGCAATCAATAACCAATAAATACCCGCAATAAATAACCAATAAATAATAAACAATAAATAAATAAAATACCAATAAATAATAGACAAAATAAATACCAATAAATACCCGATAAATAATACAATAAATAGTACCAATAAATAGACCAAAATAAAACAAAATGCTGACGCTGTCTAGTTCGAATTTTCCTTCTCACGGAGAAGACGCTATCGCAAAAAAATACACAAAAAAATTGATCGTGGTCTCCGTGGTGCGGCGAGTGGAGTGCAGTTCTCGCGTTACTTTGCGTTGCACGACTGGCTGCGGTGCTTCCGCGGAATCCTTTCGCGAATTTCCTACAAATGCCCCACGTTATTCCCGCGCCTCTCCCCGGAAAAAAATTTTAACCTGTGGCAGAGGTCCCTGTTCGGGCGCCAATTTGTGACGTTGCCCCTTTTTTCGCGGACGAGGTCCACCCGGCACAAAAACGCGACTCGAAGACTCGATAACAATACCATCCGACGATGTTCGGGCGCCAGGTATCGCAAAGATACCACGCGAAACGAAACGATTTATTTATGCGTAAAATCGAAACGAGAATTCGGTTACCGAGCTTCGTGCAACGTTACGCGACTCGCGAAGGGTCAGAGGTCCGGACGCAGAAAGGACGGGTCTCGCAGAGACTAAGACACGACAGTTGATTGGTCTCGAGATTTAATTGACTAGATGTATATTCGTTGGTGACCTCCTCGATGTTATTCTCCCGAGGAGCCAAATAACAAACAATAATTCAAGTAAAAACGGCGTGACTTTCTGGCTACCAGCTAATGTCAGCCGATAAACACGGCGATCGGTGGATCAACGTATAAAACGTTCAAATCAAACTCGTGTCGCGAAGGTATAGAGAGACAAAGAGAACAACATACAGACGTACGTTGAACAGAGACAGGCGAGTAAGAGAGAGACAGCGGGTCAGCTCACACTCTCGCGACGCTTCGTCGCCGCTGGCAGTTCGCGTAGTCACTTGCTCACGAGACGTGCGAGGA
Source organism: Sphecodes monilicornis (assembly GCA_913789915.3). NCBI lineage: Eukaryota > Metazoa > Arthropoda > Insecta > Hymenoptera > Halictidae > Sphecodes > Sphecodes monilicornis. Next base: position 6,274,676 of record OU565300.1, read on the forward strand.
GTAACTCGCTCACGAATCGTGCTAGCGAGCACTTGCTATCGAGGCGCGCACGCGAACACTTCTTCTGAGTCTTCGCTGCTGTCAAAACTCTCCAGTCGAGCTATCGGATACTTGTACCAAGTATCTGCCAACGAGCTTTTGCACGACTGTGCGACCGGAACTGAGATCGGTTTCGAAATCGTTCCACACGCTTTAAGAGAGCTGACAAGTTCGAGCAAGAGTTATTAAACTCTGGATTTACTGAGTCTTTTGGAACAATTATATCGTAGTCCACTCTCCAGTCGAGCTGTTGGATACTTGTATCAAGTATTTGACGGCGAGTTTTGGCACGACTGTGCGAACGGAAACGATCTCGTTTACGAGATCGTTCCACACGCTGTAAGAGAGCCATAAAACAATAGCAATATTTATAGATCGAGCTCTGGATTTTCCGAGCTTCGATCACCATAACCTGTCACGTACTCTCCAGTCGCGCTGTCGGATACTTGTTACAAGTCTTTGACGGCGACACTATTGGCAACGACTATACGAACGGAACTGGTCTCGTGCTCGAGATCGTTCCACCCGTTACAAAAGAACTGACAAACACGAACGAGATATCGAACTCCGGATTTTCCGAGTTCTCGATGATCGAACGTGATATATTCACTGCCGTACGACCTTTCGGACCGAGCGATGCTCCCTTTACGAGCTCGCGACAGGATATTCGAATAGAGGTACAGGCAATAGTGACCACGATTGAGCACCGGTATTGACCGTGCTTCGATCAATTAAAAAGTGCATGGTTATTGTTTACCGCACAACAAGTGTATTTCGGAGTGATTGACGCGAGATTCGTGTTCGTTCCCCGAATTCACTGCCCGCCGTTCAAGAGAAACTCTTTATTAACACACTTACGTTATACGCCGCTTCTATTGTGCGCAGATAGTCGATCTTGTGCGTGTAAGTGTTCAAGAGAAACTCTTGGAAGGAATCGTGTTTCCGATTCCGTACGGCCACCCGTGTAACACGGAGGACACTCTTTCCGAGTTCTGTTCTTGCAATTCGCCCTGGCATACGCTTTGACGTTCCGGCGCAGCAGATACCGTGACTCGGATTGTGAAGGTCAATTTCCCTTACGCCATTGCCTTTTCTACGGAAATCGCATATTATACGGTGTCGGAATTGGCCGGTCCAGCCACAGGTCCTGCAGGTAAGGCCTAGCGCGTCCCCCCCTCCTCTGAGTGAGCGAGCGCGGCACAGCTAGGCAGGCTTGACCCGGTTCAACCGATATAGTCGCACCTGCCATATACGCCGTCGTCGATACGACGGAGATAGTATTCCGAGTGGGGATAGTGACTGGCTTGAACACGCTTACAATACGCCCCCTCTATATATCTCTATACATAGTCGCTTTTGTGCAAGTAAGTGGTGAGTTGGACCACGTCTTCCACCGAGATTCCTATAGCCGCGTGACGTATTGAGTCACTCGCGAGCTTTGAATCAAGGTTGTTGAAGCACGGGTTAATTCGGCTGGATTATCGAACTTGGAGCCTTACAACCTCCCTGTAAGATTAACTGGCCACCTTTACGCTGACGCCCACGCAGTAGAATCGGTTTAACCGTGACTACGCCAGTGCGAGCGGACGGATTCTCGATTATCGAGATACGTCAAAAACTCTTTTTTTTTATTTACTTTGCTGATGAGTGGCTTCCGACCACGCATACGAACATACAATAGTAGTCTTTCAAAATTGAAAGCTCACCTTATATGACCAGAGTGAGATCCTGTTTTCTCTCTCATCTCCACAGCGTAGTTATAAAAAAAAGTAAACAGACGCCGCGGCGGAACAGGCGTACGTTGCCACGGAGCGTGTGTAACCATACGATAGTCACCTTGTATAAAATCGATATTTGATAAGACAGATATGCGGCGACACATACGCTACCGAAGCGATGTCCCCACCCTACCTGGATGATACACGTATGCGGGGCCCAACGAGCCGTTGTAACCAAGCAGAATAAATCAGTCTACCACTGTCTTTAGCCACGATCACTTCTAATTTCGCTCCACCTCGCCTATTCTACTTTGCCTCTTATTATAAGAGCCGTTGAAAGTGTTTTTTCACAAGTAATCTTTACTCTTAACAAACTTTATGGCAAAATGTCGACCATCAGTCGACCATCATGGTTTCCGAAATATTTATATTTTTTTCAAACTCTCACGTTCTGCCGCGTGCCACGTACAAGAATACGGAAAATTCAATAGAGTATTATCAATAGTTTTTTTTATGAAAATCTTGAAAACTAAAAGCGACCCCCCTATATGTGTGTTGCTGACAATAGCCAGGTCACTTTCTGAGTCGTTGTACATCGCTTGTTTTTCACGCGCTCAGGTCGCATCAACCATCCTGAGCCGTCTACTGTCCATATGGTTTCCCATATGTCAACCGTACTCCTTTCGTGACCCAAGGTGATCACTGAGTGACGGTTCGGCTCTGCTGTTGACAGTGTATTGTCGTACTTGTTCGAGTTCAGGTACTAGTTCCCTATCTTGGGTGGCTCACTACACATTTGGTTTCCCAAATGCTGGCCATACTCCTTTCGTGATCCAAGGTGATCACTGAGTGACGGTCCTACCCGAGATTTCTTGGAACTCTTTCATACCTGACCAAACTGACGAAAGTCGACGAGCACCCTCAGAAAGTGACCGTTCCGTTTGCCTTCTTCTAGCACATACACCGGCTTGCTCGTGGTTCCTTCTATTTAGTCTACCCCTACCCTGAATATTTGTGGGAGGGGTTTCACAACAAATTACAGTCTTCATTGTCTCTTCACGCTTATCTTGAACGCCGAAGAAATACAACATAGCAACACTCAAATGAATTACGTATACAAATTTAAATCCATACAAACGTATATACAAAGTTAAACTAACATAAGTCAGTCCTTAACAATGTGAAAAGGAAAAAGTTGTTCAAAATGTCGAAATCTATGACATATTTAAATTTCATAAAAATCGGAGAGGAGTACCTCTTTGTAAATAATTACCACGATGCCCTATATGCAATGTTAGCTTTACGATAACTTCGAGAACCAGAAACATGAATATGCTAGGAGAAAAGTACAAATTAAATAGACTAAACATAATGTGGCTAAACGAACTTAAGTTTTAATCTACAAATTGAATTATCTTCCAAACTATTCGTTATTCGAAGGTTTTCAGAATTTAAAAAATCCCCGCGATTATAATTCACAGCGACGAAAATCATGGGTCGACCGCTAAACTCGATCATAATAACCCATTGTAATCGCGACAAAGGACTCCGCCCTATTATATCGTAAGACACCGCACGCAGTACATGTGTCGTATTCACGCGCTTATCGCGTGTTATAAATCAAAGTAATTGACTTCACGAATTTCCGGATTCGGCGTACTTCGTACGCACGCGTCTATCGCATAAATTATCGGTTCCGGAATGCGCGACGAATTACATATTCGTAAATAAATTAACTTTTCGTGCATTAATCGTGCAGTTACATTCTTTTGTTCTCGTCGACCACTGTATATCCTCGTTAGGATAGTCCCGGCTATCCTTCTGACAATTCTTGTCGCAACAGAAGGAATATTTTAGATTAGCGTTGTTTTGTTTTGAGGGAAAAGTAATTCAGTATACGCTAATTATTCACTTTAGGTGTCCCTCATCGATTTCGATGGCCTTAAAGTATGTTGTCTTGATCATCAGTCTGAACAATCTCTGTAGGAAAAAAGTATTTCGATCATAGTTTCCGAGATATATATTATTTTTATACTTAAAATTATTACACGTTATTATCGCACGTGCTTAACGTTACGTTCTGCACTCGTGTATCACTCACATCTATAACCCTCCAGCTACGTACATACATACATACCAGTACCAGTACATAAATTTTCTTATATTTCGCGTATATTTTCAAATTCTTCGAGCATAAATTGCATATGCTTCCTGCATATTTTAAGTGCATATACACCCGCTGTCTAGTGATAGCCGTACCATACATCCGAAAAGGCCAAACGCCAAAAATTGCGGTAAGAACTCAAATATTGAGTTTTTTCAATATGACCATGGCGTTTTCAAGTTTGTCAATCTAGCCTTTTTGCCGAGAAATTCTGAATCTTCTTGTACGGTCATATAATCTGTAAAAAATAATTTAGTAAGAAATAAGTTCTCCTAGCAATAGTAAATTTATTCCATATAAATTGTACCTTTGTCCTCCATTTTCTTGGTAGGCTCTTTTCATTGTTCAGTTTTGATATGAGCCTGGAAAATGTTTAAACTTTTATTGAAATTACAGATTTACCGATTTTTATAAAATTCTGGCTAAATTCTGACTCTGTTGCATTTTTTGTATTAACTTACTTCGATTGTATTCAGTAATTTCATTTTCTATAACAGAAATCGGCTCTGGCGTAGTGTAAACATGCAGTTCTAGAAATAAGGAAAATATTTTATACAGTAATAAAAATGGTTAATATATTATGGATTAGATAGCGTCTACCGTTACGTACAGAGAATTCTCTCTGCGAGTGTTTCGATCAGAATTTTCTAGTCTCTTTCCTGGGAACGGAAAACGCCCTTTTCAGCCTATGCATAAAGCATGATTCAGTACAGGGACAGTTCCATAGGATTTCCTAATATAAAAATTTCGAAAACGTCCTCAAGATCCCCTAATATGGAAATCTTGAGAATATCCCCACTTAGATTTCACAGTACATAAGTAAACCCTTGAATTTAAACCCTCGAAGAGAATGCTTAAAGTACAAACGGGCTATACACTTCGTTACGCTAGATCTCGTTTTGGAGCTGGGTCTAGATCGGCTCTAGTCACCGTTTCGAGTCGAGTAACCCTACAGATTCCGATAGTATGGTATTAATCTATCTCGGCATAATTATTCAACCACTCTGTGTTCCCTTATTTCTTAACGCGACAGTAACGGTTGTAACAGAGACAGTTTCCTGTAATATACAATTTAGTTCAAGGTAATTTTGAGTAAAATTTGATTTTAACCCGCCAGTAGGTGCGCCCGGCCTCACAGACCGCACCGTCATTTGTTGTAGCATATTTCAATTGTTATTGTGCCCACATTTCGCATTCTCGGTCTAGCTGCGTATTATAACCTCACAAACGTAACTTCTAATCAACTGATTAATTATTGCCATTTGTATAAGTTGTAGGCATTTTCGGTCTGTGACACCGCGCGCGCTCGCTGGTGTTATATGCTTTTGTCATTGTGGTTTGTGATATAAGCATGTGGAAGTACACATACGAGAAGGAGCAGGAGCGTCTCCAACGCCTTTTGGAAGAGAGTGAAGCAATTCCAGAAGAGGAATTAGAAGATGATAGTTCGGGAGACGAAGTTGATCGCGTCAAAGAGCGAGAAGGAGACAGTGAAACAGAGCAAGAAATCTCAGATCATGAAGTAGAAAATATTTCAGATAATGGACTTTGTTTCTTAGGAAAAGATCAAATTAGCACCCATCCGAGAATTTTTTGATACATTCGAGGAAAATTGCAAGAATGGTTACTGCCTTTCAGAGTTTGTAACTATTGATGAAAAGCTTGAAGGGTTTCGAGGAAAGTGTAACTTCTGGCAATATATTCCATCCAAACCCAATAAATATGGGATAAAAATATTCGCACTTTGTGACACGAAACTATATTACACCAGTAATCTTGAGGTGTATGTTGGGCAGCAGCCTGAGGGCCCATACCAAGCCAGCAATAGCCCTAATAATGTTTTGGAGAGACTTTGTCAGGTAATAAAGGGTTCAGGGAGAAATGTTACCTTAGATAACTGGTTCACCAGTATGCCACTCGTGGATAAATTATGCCATGATTATAAACTTACTGTCATTGGGACTCTGCGAAAAAATAGAAGGGAACTTTCTACAGAATTTTCTCGTCCGATACGTACCTCTGGAAGTAGTATATTTGGATTTTCAAAGACGTCTACCCTGGTATCATATATATCAAAGAAAAATAAAAATGTGGTTCTGATATCTACGCTGCACCATGATAATAATGTGGACACCCATACAGGAAAGCCCGAAATCATATTAGATTATAATAAAACAAAAGGTAGGGTGGATGTTGTAGATAGATTATGTGCAAACTATAATATTGCCAGATGCACCAATAGATGGCCTACGGTAAGTTTTTATTCCGTTCTGAATGTGGCTGGAATCAATTCGGTGGTTGTTCATAGCAAGAATAATCCTTCGACCTCTATGAATAGACGTAGCTTTTTACGTAGTTCGGTAACTGATCTTATTCATCAGCATTTATCAATACGAGTCACTCAAGAAAATCTGCCAAAATCTTTGAAGGACAGACTCCATGAAATTACCGGTTGTCCAAAAGCAACACCTGCACATCAACGTAGAGAAGGAGAGGTCGGCAGATGTAGTTTTTGTGACCGGAAAAAAAACAGAAAACCAGATATTTCTGTGAAAAATTTAAAACATTTCTTTGCTTGCAGCATGGAATATTTATGTGTAAAAAATGCGTGGAAAACGAGGTGGAGGAGGATGCTGAGCCAGATTTATCTGATTAATAATTATTAATTTTGATTTTATATCTTGTGTTTGGGAATGGATGGCTGGTACAGCCTTATCGGAAGGCTTGGAAAATCGAGGCGGGAAGTCGGAAACGAGTTGAGAGAGGAACTCCGTGCACGACGGAATTATATAAGCGGAAAAAACGGGATCGAGCACGTGGTCGGTGGATCGAATAAAGATTTATGCCACAACTTGTAAAAACGCACTTATAATTTGTAACGGAACACTTGTATAATTGAAAATAAATCTGCGATAAATTGGAGTCGTGATTGTAATTTAATTTTAAACGCGGTAACACGAGTACGGGTTATTCGACGAGATAAAAGGTTCTGAGCGCACGTGGTGACGCACCGACGGTTCTTAGAAGACGGAAAGCGATTCCGGGAATCGACCGCGGACGGTGACGATTCGCGACCACCGTGATGGGCTCGCGGGCGGTGGCCCGATTCGCGGGCGAGGTAATTACAGGTGATGTCCCTGATAAGCGGCGCGATATTTAAATGGAGCGCGACACGTGGTCGCGCGCCCATTTGGAAGGTTTCTGCCGAATCCTGAACACACCGCCCCCCCGTTGACCGAGTACGGTCAACACGGATTGCCAAGGCATAGGCGCGATGTCGTGTCGTGCGGACTGCCGAATTTGGACGCCTGCACGAGTGATCGACTGACTCGGGCGCGTTCGTGGAACTTCGGGTTGGATCGGTTGCTGCCTGTCGCTAAGCCGAGTCGACTGAATAATCGTCAATTCGATTATCGAAATTGTGTTTACGCGTGACAGTGGTTGTGAAGTTCGCGTGCAATATTGGCAGTGGTTTTGTTATGGTGGCGCGTGCAAGTAAGTGCGAATACACGTTAACGTTGCGTGGTGAGACATATGTACAACTTAGATCTAATTAAATTTAACTTATAGCTAAAACGCGGTATATACAATTATACAGGAGGCACGTGGCGTCACGTGCTAGTCGACGCTTGGTTCGCTTGCCTCGTTTATCGCGACCGGAAGGAAGCATAGCTTTGAGATCGGACGCTTAAATTCAGCATGGGACGTTTTAACCGTGACGACCCGAACCAGCTCATCGTCACCCGGATGACACGCGACGATACTGCCGAGTTCCCACGTGCTCGGAGGAATATTGGCGTTGCGTAGGAGGACGATCTGACCGACCTTGGTGAGTATTTGCCTGACCTTCCATTTGGGACGCTGGTGGAGTGTCTGCAAGTAGTCATTCGTCCAGGCTCTCCAGAAGGTCTCCGTCAGTCGTTGGATGAGCTGCCATCGGGACAACCGATTTTCCGCCAGGTGGAGGACGCTAGGTTCCGGGCTGGCGACGAGGGCGGTGCCGATTAAGAAATGCCCCAGTGTATGGACGGAATAATCGTCGAGGCAATCGGACGTCGAAGCGATAGGGCGTGAATTTAGGCAAGCCTCTACGCGGCATAAGAACGTCGACAACTCTTCGTACGTTAAGGTATGTGCACCGATGCACCGTTTTAAATGGTGCTTAACACTTTTGACAGTTGCCTCCTACAGTCCGCCGAAGTGAGGGGCTGTGGGGGGAAGAAAGTGCCAAGCTACACCGTCGATAGCGAGTTTATTATGTAAATCGGTATCGCGGGTGGCTGCGCGGTACGCGGTTGACAGCTCGCGGTTCGCCTCGTGGAAGGTTGTGTCGTTATCGGAGGACATAGAGCGCGGTAGACATCTTCGTGAGACAAACCGATGATAAGCGGCCAGAAATGCTGCGGATGAGTAATCCGAGACAATCTCTAAGTGAATTGCCTTCGTGGTGAGGCATACAAATACAGATATATATGCCTTTTGCGCCTTATGTCCTCTTCCACGAGCGGTACGAACCTGGATCGGGCCTGCATAATCAACGCCGGTGTGTATAAATGGTCTCTCGGCCTTAGTGATACGAGAGGCTGGCAGATCCCCCATGAGCTGGTGTGGGACGGCGGCCCGCCCTCGAGCGCATGGAACGCAGCCATGTAAGACAGCTCGTACGGTTGCACGCGCTCGCAGAATCCAGTATTCATGTCGGAGACACGCGAGGGTGAGCAGAGGACCTGCATGAAGGTGAGTTATGTGAACATGTTTTATGAGGAGGGATAGGAGAGAATGGGAGCGAAGGATAATGGGTTCCTTCGTGTTTGTAGGAAGCTGCGCCTTTGACAGTCGTCCTTTGGCTCGGATGAGCCCGTGACCATCGAGGTACGGGTTCAGTGATGACAACGGACTTGATTTTGGAACAGACCCGTGAGCTGTGAGTGTACGCAGCTCTTCTGGGAAGGTATCGGCTTGCACCTTTTTGAGCCAATGGAGTTTTGCGCCTGCGACCTCGTCAGGGAGAACTGCTGTTGTTGTACAGCTGCGAGGTGTGGAACGCAGCCTTTGAATGAAGCGCTGCACATACGCGGTGACGCGAAACAGCTTCGACCACGAGGAGTATCGCATGGCGAGGTCGAACTGCTCTGGAACCGAAACCATGCTGGTGAGAGAGACTGGTCGCGCCTCGCACTCTGAATGAGGATTTGAGTCAAAGGTGCGACTCGGCCACGATTCGGGTGTTTGATGAAGCCAGGTTGGCCCGTGCCACCAAAGAGAATGTTGGTGGAGTTGGCATGGAGAAATGCCGCTTGACACACAATCGGCGGGATTGTCCTGCGTCGGGACATGGTGCCAGTGCACGTCAGGAAGAGTCGTCTGAATTTTGAAGACTCTGTTTGTGAATACTCGAATCGGTCCAACAGTGCGTTTCGTACTGTTGGTATCGTAGCTCTAAGCGTACGAATGTTAGAAGATTGGCGAGTAATAGTGTGGCACTTAATTCCAGGCGAGGCACACTAATGGTTTTCACGGGGGCTACCCGTGATTTCGCTATGAGGAGTGCGACTTTGACTCGGCCATCCTGAAGCACGCTGCGAGTATAAACAGCTGCAGCGTAGGCTGGGGAGGAGGCGTCGGCGAAGCCATGAAGAGTTCGACTCCTGACTGGACCAGAGGCTATTGGACGTGGGATCTGGATCGCTTCTAGGTCCGGGAGCTGGACGACATACTTCCGCCACTCATGGTGAAGCATGTCGGGAATGGGTTCGTCCCAGTCGCATCGTGCCGCCCACAGCTGTTGCATGAGTAGCTTGGCTGTAACCACTACTGGAGCGATCCAGCCTAGTGGGTCGAAGAGACGCGCCAGGGCTGATAGGACCGCTCGCTTTGTGTTAGTCGGCTCGATTTGACTGTGGATGCGAATTTGGAAGCGGTCAAGCGCGGGGATCCACGCTATCCCGAGCATCGGAATAGTATCGTTGATCGAGATGGATTTAGTGGATGCCAGGCCGTGATCAGATGGATCAATATCGTCGAGCAGAGACGGGGTATTGCTCGCCCACTTTCGCAGGCGAAACCCGCCTGCGTGGAGCAGTGCGATCAATTGATCGCGAGTTCGTCGCAGAAGATCAGGACTGTCGGCACCAAATAGGCAATCATCGACGTAGGTTTGATATTGGAGGACTGGAGCAGCGAGAGGGAATCGCGGCCCTTCGTCGGAAATGAGCTGCTTGAGGACTCGCAGCGCTTGAAAGGGAGCTGAAGATGTCCCGTAAGTAACGGTTCGGAGCTGGTACTCCGTGACCGGTTCGGTTGGCGAATTTCGCCACAAGATTTTTTGGTAGTTTAAATCTTGATCGTTTATTCGAATTTGCCTATACATTTTAGCGATGTCGGCTACGTAAACATACGGGGATTGTCTCCAGCGAAGCAGTCTGGCGATCAGATCGCCTTGGAGCTTTGGTCCCGGCAGCAGATGGTCGTTCAGAGACTGGCCATTGGTCGATTTGCACGACGCGTTGAAGACAACCCGAAGACTCGTCGTTGAGCTGCTGGTTCGGAAGACCGCATGGTGCGGAATGTGATACGACTGGTCAGAGGAGCGGATTTGCTCCGCTCGGATTTTCCTCATGTGACCCAGAACTTCATACTCACGCATGAAGTCCTTGTAAAGGGTCGCATGAGCAGGGTTGGACTGCAAGCGGCGTTCCACGCGCTGCAAGCTACGAAGAGCGGTGGTGCGAGATTCGCCTAGTTCGAGAGGTGGTTCGCGACGGAATGGTAGACGGACGACCTAACGTCCATCGGAAGTACGGGTATGTGTTTGTTTAAAGTGGTTCTCGCACTGTTCATCATCCTTTGTCAGGAGATTATCAGTGGAGATTTCCTCTATTTCCCAGAATTTTCTGAGGGCTTGGTCGAGCGTCTCTACGTTGGCGCAGTGATGCACGTCTATGGAATTTGGGGTTGGAGAGGATGCGATAGGACCAGATAAGATCCACCCAAGGGTGGTGTTCTGAGCAACCGGAGTTGCAGGTAAGCCCCTTCGTATGCCTCCGACAATGAGTTGGCTATAGAGATCGGCCACGATTATCAGGTCGATCGGCTCCGAGCTCATGGGGTTCCCGTCGGCCAGCTCGACGTCTGAAATATGAGACCAATTAATATCCGCTCGTTTTCTAGGTGGGACATAATTGGTGAGCGTTTTTAATATCACCGCAGTCGTCGAGTATGCAGGTCGATCCTTCCTGGCTGGAGAGATGGTGATTCCGACCGTGGAGTGCGCGACGGATTGCGTCTCGCCGATACCGGTGACTCGAATGAATTGTCGTGTTCGGTTGAGGCGCAGTAACTGGGTGGTCCGCTCCGAAATTAATGTCGCAGCGGAGCCTTGGTCCAGGAGTGCTCGCACGGTGATACGCCGACCGTGTTGTGAATGGACCTGTACATGGGCAGTCGATAAGAGCACGCCGTAACGAGTTGGCGAGTCGGAGACCAGATTGGCACTGATCGTCGGCTCGTTTTCGGAGACGACTGCCGGGTTCGGGCTCGCGACGCGCGGATTATCGGATACGCGTGGAAAATGTAAGAGCGTGTGCTGCCGCTGCTTGCATTCCTTACAGTGGTGTTGGCTCGTGCATTGCGCGCTCGCGTGCATCGCCGAAAAGCAATTAATGCAGCGTCGTTGCGTTTTAATCGTATTGTAACGATCGGACGGCGATTGCGCGACGAACGTCGGGCACCGATATATTAGGTGGTTCTGCCGACAAACAGGACACGTCACGGTGGAAACGGCGGTCGCGTGAGTAACGACTGAGTTCGCTTTCGGTCGTTTAACTGGTCCGATTTCGTTCGAACACCCAATCTGAATCGGCGCCATTGCTTCGAGGGCTCGCGATCGCGATTCGAGGAACGCATCGAATTCGGTAGAGGTGGGAAACTCGCTTGCGTTTTCGAACTTGAGCTCCCAGGCTTTCCGCGACGATCTGTCTAATTTTTGAACGCCGAGAAATACGACAATATCACTCCAATGGTCGACAGGACGATCGAGGTTCCTTAGCGCTTGCGTGGAGACATTGATTCGATCGCGTAAGTCACGTAGTTCTCGCGCGGATTCGGACGTTACTTTCGGTAGCGAAAATAACGTGGTAAGGTGCGTCGTGATCAACCGGCGCTTATTCTCGTAACGCGACGTGATTAATTTCCACGCGACAGGGAAATTTTTATCGGTGATCGGGAGATGAGCGATCGCGTTACTTGCTTCGCCTTTTAACGACGAGCAGAGGAAATGTAACCGATCTACATTGGCGAGAGATTTTTCGTCGATGACCATGGATTGGAAGCGGTCGCGAAAACTTTCCCATGCTTCCAACGATCCATCGAACGACGGCAACTGGATTCGCGGCAAATGAGCAGTCGGCCTGGACGTTGGTATTGGAGAGGTACTTACTTCTTTACCGGATGCCACATCGGCGGCGGTGGCAGTTTTAAGTACCTCACACATGAAGTCCGACGCTTCGAGGTAATGCTCTTCACACTTCTCGAATAGGTTGTCCGTGAAGTATGAGTGACTATTCCTCGTTTTCTGGTCCACAGCAGCAGCGAGTCTTGCGTCGAATTCCTGCGCCTGGTTGAAAGCGTCCTTCAGGACGGCCATCGTCCGGTTCTGCGTGGTAGCTGTTGTCATCTTGGCCTGACCCAGCTTCTTAAAATTCGATAGGGCCCTCTCGATGGATCGGAGGGTTTGGTTCTGCTTGTGAAGCAGCTCGTCGAACGAACTCATGGCGTCGGCAAAGGAGTCTTCGTCTCAAATGGCGGCGTTTCCGGCACGTGGCTCCTCGATTCCAATCCGGCTCGAAGGACCAAAATGTTTGGGAATGGATGGCTGGTACAGCCTTATCGGAAGGCTTGGAAAATTGAGGCGGGAAGTCGGAAACGAGTTGAGAGAGGAACTCCGTGCACGACGGAATTATATAAGCGGAAAGAACGGGATCGAGCACGTGGTCGGTGGATCGAATAAAGATTTATGCCACAACTTGTAAAAACGCACTTATAATTTGTAACGGAACACTTGTATAATTGAAAATAAATCTGCGATAAATTGGAATCGTGATTGTAATTTAATTTTAAACGCGGTAACACAAGTACGGGCTATTCGACGAGATAAAAGGTTCTGAGCGCACGTGGTCACGCACCGACGGTTCTTAGAAGACGAAGAGTGATTCCGGGAATCGTCCGCGGACGGTGACGATTCGCGACCACTGTGATTGGCTCGCGGGCGGTGGCCCGATTCGCGGGAGAGGTAATTACAGGTGATGTCCCTTATAAGCGGCGCGATATTTAAATGGAGCGCGACACGTGGTCGCGCGCCCATTTGGAAGGTTTCTGTCGAATCCTGAACATCTTGAATATTTTTTTATTTTACGATTTGCAATATTTTAGATATGTTGACTTTAGTCAAAGAATATACTTTTGGTTAATTTTGAATTTCTGTTTATAGTTGACATTTTTGTGAAACGATGCTGTATTTAATTTTTTTAATGAAAAAGATATCATTATTTTTTTGTTAAAGACTTTTATATTTTTGCATATGAACATATTCGCACTTGCAAACGAAAAAACCTTAAACATTACGATTAGTATTCGATGCGGTCTCACAGACCGCGCGCGCCTTCTCATGTCACAAAATAAGGCGCGCCTACTCTAGGGTTAAACCACCATACAGATCCAGTAATTCTTAATTGACCGTTCCCACATAATACAATCTTACCGCTGGGGTTGTATCAATTAATCTATAAAATTAAATTGATGAGGCCATTACTAACATATCCTAGGAGCTACCTGATCTAGTATCAGGAACTCAAAACTGTTATCCAACCTATGCGGCTCCGTGGTTTCGCACCAGGTTCATCCGTATCCTACAGCTCCCTGATTTCGCATCGGGTTCGTCTGTGCGTCTACTTCCTAGTGGCTCCTTGATTTCGCATCGGACTCGTTCACGAAGTCTCTCAAACATCCTTGCGGCTCCCTGTTTTCGCATTAGGTACGTCCGTGCACCTTACTAACAATTAAAAACCTTTTCCTCTTTAAATTATAAACCGCTCGCCGGCCACGCGCGCAACCGCTCGGCCCAGGCTCGTAACACAACGTATGAATAAAATGTTCAAAGTTTTGCAACCCCAATCAATAATGATGAGAGTATCATTTAATTTTATTTTTTATGAGAATCCTCATTACATACAGGTTTAATTAATCTCGCGTGTTTAAATTATTAACACATTCGAAACCGGTAACGTGACAATCAATGTCTCTGTCTGTCTAGTCAATTTCTAGTGAAATCGTATTAGCAATATGTGAGAGTGTTTTATGCAATAAATGTGAGAAATGTATTTGTGATCAAGAGAATGCGAATTTTATGCACTTATAACAAGATCAAGTAGCTATGGTTTTAAATATTGCAAACATTAAAAGAGTTGAAGAGTGTGATAATGCATTCAACCTTTTAAAATAATTAAAAAACGGAGGAATTTCATAGCTGTCCCTGTTTCTTGCAACCGTGGCAGATTTTTGCATAAAAATCGGCATCATAGCGATCAAAATTTATTTTTATGTAGAGCGTACCGGTGGATCCTGAAGCGGAGTCGCCTTTTTGCGAAAGTTTGAGCAAGTATAAATCGCTAACGTAAAATCACTACTCTTGGTCAACGTTTCGTTATCACTGGGTAGAATAGAGAACAGTAAAATATGAGAAAGACGAACTCATCATCTGCAAAAAGAATGCTCATAGATTTGCGTCCGACCTGGCCCGAGTATCAATACTCTGTTAATTGGATGCTGTTAATTACCATCGAGAAACCCTCGTAACTCACATCGTACAAACCAGCCAGAACACAGCGCACTTCGTTCACGCTTCTCATTAGTATGAATAATAATACCTTCTGCGATCGTAATGGAATACAATACCACGATGAATTACATCTATTTTTAAAAGAACAGTAACATTTCATTTCTTATATCTTATATTAAAAAATAAATTATTGTTAAATCGTCCAGACTCACATTTTGTTGAAAACATCCACGCTAGTGTTTATCAATCTCTGTCCAGATAAATTGTTCAAAAACATGATCAGAAAGTGTAATAGAACGTCGTTGAAAGAGAAAAAAAGATTCGAGAAGTCTCCCGCGTTCTTGATTACAAGAAGAAGCTTCTCATATATAAAAACAAAAATGTTTCATTACATTTTGTTTAACAGATGCGTCTCACCGCCGATTAAGTCGCGAATGCTTTATCTGTGATGCTTACACGGTACAAGTTCACAGCGAATGAAATGATAACTGCGACAATCGCTGCTAAATACGATATTGTCATGTTGCTGACGAGATGATTGAGCAGACTATATTAGCGAATTCACAACGTTTCAGTTGTCAGCGTCGACCATCGACAGTTCCATAATGGAAAAGATATATGAAAATTGCAGTACAAAATACAATTAAACAAACAACAATGTTATTGCAATATCTGAACGAAGATACCAACTTAAGAGCTCGTCTGTGTAGTTCCACAGCTGATTGTATTTGTATTTGGTCTGATGTGGTTGACTGCACCATGTGGTCGATTGCTATCTCCATTCGGTAACTGAAAACAATGAAAATACACTCAAACCTCTTATAACACCGGTATTCTGAATGCACGGTCCCGGTATAACACTGGCAGCGAAGCCTGTGCTATATCAGCCAGTAAGATAAAGAGGAACGCTCTGGCTATGACTATGGGAGGTGTTCAGTTGCGCACAACACGATTGCCCATGAATACATTGTGTACATATCGTTTGGACACAGTATGATTTCACACATCTAAATTGCATACAGTGAAATTTGACACAGGTAGACTTGCTACTGGTGTCGATTGCACACATAATATATTTGTGCGGCTGTTGTGCACCATAAGTTATGATGTTTTTCGGGTTATGTACTCTTGTGATGAACCTGTCAAATACATAGATGCTAATTAAATCTACGGTAAACTCGTCCAACTTCACGGTTTTGTTTGAACTTGGAACATATTGTCAATGTCATCATTTTGAACAATATACCTGTAACCGATGGTCGGCTCAAGTTTCTGAGATATTCTTAAACAACTTTAAATAAATTGAAATTAACGATACACTTCATTCTGCAAGTTTTGGATATGTTAATATGTATGTTCATAAGAAATCTAATCACATCTGTTAGCAACAGATTTCAATATAATTTTTTATGAACTTATCGAAATGCTACGACGTCACCGATTTGGAGTAGGTTGGAGTTAGGTCCGCGAGGCGGCGGCGAGGTCCGGTCCGACCAAACATACAAAAATCTATGCAAAGTGCGGAATATTACTAGCATTTTTGCGCAATATAGATGTGTTCAATTTTATTTGTGTGCAATTCGAATGTGTCCAATTTTATTTGTGCGCAATTCGAATGTGTCCAATTCGTCTTGTGCGCAATAATAGTGTGTCCGAGAGATATGTGCGCAATGTGGTCATGAACAATCGTATGGTGTGCAACGTCTCATTACTATAGGGGGCACAGATAGAGGCTTTCCGAAGATCTAGGGGGGCCTCCATAGAATCCCTTAGGACCTAGTGGATTGATATGACCCACACCAATCTCTATGGACACCCCTAGGACCTAGAGACATTAATAGACACCCCCCCCCCCAGGCCAAGAGAGACCTCTACCGACCCCCTCTGGACCTAAAGTGACTTCTACGGACCTTCTTAGGACCTCTGCGGAACCCTTACGACCTAGCGGGACCTCTACAGATTCCCCTAGGACTTAGAGAACCCCTAAAACCTATATGGGGCCTCTGGAACCTCCGACTGTAAATGTGCTTTTCTCTTCCCTAACGGAGCCTATAAGTTCAAGCCTGCCCATCGGCGTAGGCAGTTGTGATTCGATTAAGTGTTACTCTTTATGTTAAACCCCACGGCTTGGAGGTATCTATACAAGAGTTGATGAAATCCGCCTTTAAAATCTACCATTAGCTCCCGTGCTACGCACGAGCAGATGGTAAGCACCCGCCTGAAACCCCTCGAAGCCATTCCCACGCTGTGCAGACTTGATGACGCATGCAAATTTGAGTAACAAGCGTGTGCACTGGAACACAGACTTCTGAAGTCACATATAATCATGATGGATCTCCATACGCGTGTGCAGTGAAAAATGAGATTGCTGAACGATAAGTTTGAAGAAATTGGTCGAAGATACCTGGCAATTTGAAGTAGTCCACACAGATAGCAAGAATACACAGCTAGTGCCGATTCCGTGCTTGCTATGGATAAGAGACCCATCACGTTTACCAATATGAAAAGAATGCTAACCCAATCAGTTTGCCGGTTCATCTCGGCAAAGAAGAATCCGAAAATGTGTAGATATTGTAGCTGAATATTAGAGCGTAATATTGTGGGAATCAATAGTACCGTAACCATGTATGCTATTAGTACGGACGATACGCCTGGAATTCAGAACACGGTGTCGGTTCAGTATAGCTGTCGGACAGGTTTCAAACAGGATTTCGTTAATCGGCTTCCGCGATAGACGTATTTTTGGGATCAAAGTCAGGAGACTCATTTTCATACATATCAAATGTTAGGACAAATGCGTTGAATATCATTACCTACAAATACAACGATCACGCGTCTCGCTACTATTATTTGCCTCGCGAAAATATCCAATTCGACAGGATCTTTCGTCGCGTTATAATCGTTTGCAAGACCATCGAACGCAATTCTCACCTAGAGATATGTAAGAAGACATATAAGGAGACGTTGAGATTACGCATCTGTGTTTTTTAACGAATATAATAAAGAAAATAATTCTACGAAACGATAATAACTTGTTTTCTAACTTACTGATGAACGGTTGACCGCAAAACCAACGTACCGTATAAGAAACAGTGTGCATGGGCAAGTATACGATAACATCATTAGTAGGTTGTACAATGATACTTCTACCAATCTTAGCGTCGACACCTGAACAATATTTTATTTATTTTTATAAATAACTACAACACTAGTGGATGCTAGTTTTACGTGAAACGAGATGGGGACAATGCTGACTAATTCAATACTTCGGCAGATCGACAAGCTAAAAATCCCTAGCTTAAACCGCAACATCGTATCGGTAAAGCCGGCAACGCTAAAAAGGGCCTAGCCGAATAAGATGGTCAAAAGTGCCCTTAGAGGTTTTTCAATGACTATTGAACCATTCGAAAGCTGACCAAGAAAAACCCCTCTGAGTAAAATTTCAGCCCCCTAGTTTGCCCGTGAGGGTAGTTACAGGGTAAATTAGATTTCGCGCTTTTCCACGCATTTTCCACTCTTTGATGCTTTCTAAAATTTTGAAAAAAATGTGAAATATTTTGGGTCCTAAGACACATTTTTGAGAAGTTTTTCAGATTTTTTCGTTTCAAACTGTGCCCGTAAAAAAATGAAAAACGCTCAAAACGTCGGGAAAATGCAGATTTCTCGAAAATATGAAAACATGCTATTTTGCTGTTTAGTTCCCCGACATAGTACCACAACCGCCAGTGTCCTCAATTTTTTTTAGATTTTTTCTTGTGGGAGATCATTGTTAAAAACTATGAAAACCAAATTGCTTCGACGTTTTTGCTGTGAGGAGGAAAGTTACGCTTCCTGGTTTTACCGCAGGTGTACATTAAGCAATTTTTAACGTTATCACATATTAACAAGCAATTATTTTACGTAGGAAATGCGAATTGAGACAGTGAAAAAATTGTCTAGTGGGCGATATATACCAAAATGTTCGTAATGCTTAGAACATCGCCGGTTGGCGGAGTCATTAAGGCGTCCGACTACGGAGGGGAAATTTTTTTTTCCGTACGTCGTACTTTATTTTTTCAATATTATTTTATATGATTTATTCACATGACTTTAAAAATATTTTTTTAACGTTTTGCAAATATTTAAGTAAGTAACGATTTTAAGTGAAATACAAACAAAAATAGTTTTAGAGTACCTATTATTTTCTCGATTGTCAAACTGGATATGTGCATCATTACGGTCCTGTTTAACATTCTTAACATTAAAATTCATTACTCTAGATTCTAAACATTTCGTTTGTAAATACAGGTAGAATAGAAAGAAGTTGCATTTGGTCCTCTGAGTTGTCATTATTGGTCCACGGCTTCTGTTTCCGCGTGCACTGTGAATTACAAAATTATTAATTTCTCATAAAACTAAATATATTTACGGAGTTTTATAGAAATACACTTATCTTTAATAATTGTGGGCGAAATACTGTAAGAATGATGGCCAGCCCCGTCCGTGAATATCATTCTTAGCCTGCTTCCGCTTTCACGTATCCTAGGAATTACAGAATTATTTACATTTTGTTGATGGATTAAGCCGAAAATGATACGTAGTGGTTTTTAATCTTCATCACCGTTCTCATTTATGATGGGTGTAACTTCATATTAATTAAAAATAGTGCTAAGTATTTCAGCTGGCCGTACAATATTATGGAGGTATCGAGCATGGGATAAGTAATAAATAATAGCTGCTACGTGTGAACAACATCCAACAGTACGGTTACCGTTGGCACATTCGCAACAATAACGTTTTATTCCGGAGTATCCGATTGAATTGGGTGTATAATGAATGTAACATTTGTACCACCACGTATCATTTTCGGCTTAATCTATCAACGAATACAACGATAAGAATTTTTATACTAGCGATCATATATTTCTACATTTAGAATACAAAATGTAAATAATTCTGTAATTCCTAGGATATGTGAAAGCGGAAGCAGGCTAAGAATGATATTCACGGACGGGGCTGGCCATCATTCTTACAGTATTCCGCCCACAATTATTGAAGATAAGTGTATTTCTATAAAACTCCGTAAATATATTTAGTTTTATGAGAAATTATTAGAATCTAGAGTAATGAATTTTAATGTTAAGAATGTTAAACAGGACCGTAATGATGCACATATCCAGTTAGACAATCGAGAAAATAATAGATACTCTAAAACGATTTTTGTTTGTATTTTACTTAAAATCGTTACTTACTTAAATATTTGCAAAATGTTAAAAAAATATTTTTAAAGTCATGTGAATAAATCGTATAAAATAATATTGAAAAAATAAAGTACGACGTATGGAAAAAAAACTTTGCCACCAACAGGATTCGAACCCCAGACTTTCCCCTCCGTAGTCGGACGCCTTAATGACTCCGCCAACCGGTGATGTTCTAAGCATTACGAACATTTTGGTATATATCGCCCACTAGACAATTTTTTCACTGTCTCAATTCGCATTTCCTACGTAAAATAATTGCTTGTTAATATGTGATAACGTTAAAAATTGCTTAATGTACACCTGCGGTAAAACCAGGAAGCGTAACTTTCCTCCTCACAGCAAAAACGTCGAAGCAATTTGGTTTTCATAGTATTTAACAATGATCTCTCACAAGAAAAAATCTAAAAAAAATTGAGGACACTGTCGGTTGTGGTACTATGTCGGGGAACTAAACAGCAAAATAGCATGTTTTCATATTTTCGAGAAATCTGCATTTTCCCGACGTTTTGAGCGTTTTTCATTTTTTACGGGCACAGCTTGAAACGACAAAATCTGAAAAAATTCTCAAAAATGTGTCTTAGGACCCAAAATATTTCACATTTTTTTCAAAATTTTAGAAATCATCAAAGAGCGGAAAATGCGTGGAAAAGCGCGAAATCTAATTTACCCTGTAACTACCCTCATGGGCAAGCTAGGGGGTTGAGATTTTACTCAGAAGGGTTTTTCTCGATCAGCTTTCGAATGGTTCAATGGTCATTGAAAAACCTCTAAGGGCATTTTTGACCATCTTATTCGGCTAGGCCCTTTAGATGCTAACTGACTTTCTATGTTGCAGTCTTAAAAAGCTTGCTAAATGGCAAGACAATTTGGGCAGATAGCGCTACGAAACTATTGATTTTATCAACGTCATAATTTCAGATTCAGAAACCATTTAATCGCCGACGAGATACTGTTAAAGACTGCCAACCTTAGGGGAAATCATGAAACCCGAATAATTCAGTGTTTTCAAACAATATCTCATTTTGGTGTAGGTTTTGCAGTTTCAAAGTATTAGAACGAAAACTAATATCAAAGACAAAAAATTCCTAGAAATATTGTACGTAAGAAGGTATTAAAAAGCATACTTTTATGAAAACCAATAATCCCTACTTTAGATTTCATGTGGGACACCTCAATTTGTAATTAAAAAATATTTCATAAACGAGCATTATTTCATTACACTTTTTACACATAATTGTTCCAAGAATCGATATGAATCACGTGGATAAATTAATATAATATAACATAATTGTAGGAGCAGAGATGGGCACATTGGTATCGTAATAAATATCTCAAATAGCGAATAAAAGATAAAAACATTATTTGCCACCCGACAAATAAAAATAATTCTGATAATCTCTATTTGACGCAAGACAAATAACGTGTTATTCGATGAAAATTGATTCGACGGATGAAGATATGTTTAATATCTAAAAACTGTTTCGTACGCGCTTCGTCACGCGATCTATTTCGAGCCAGCCCGTTTCTTGCAAATTGTCGCAACGCGTTCTTATGTATAGGCCTTGCCCGCAACAACGTCTGCCTATACATAAGAAGCTCGCGTTTCGGCAGTTTTTCTGTACCTCGTCGAGCTCACCTGACGAGCTCGACTCGTGCATCGCGGTGAACGACTGCGATTGTAAACGTCTTCGGCGCCGTCTGTTTATATGTCACGCTGTACTTGTCTCGCGGGCCATCCTTCCGAAATTCCATATTATAAATCCAACGCCTTTTTCCATTGTCTCCCTCGCCGCACCGGTCGTTAGGGCAATGCCCCGATTGCCAACGAACGTTAGGTGCTGGCGGATCCTTGCAATTTCGAAAATCCCACTCTTCAATGTTTCCTAACCGATGGCCCAGGCAAGTATAAATAGGCGCGCCGAAACCGTGCTCGCTCTCGTCGTTTTCTGACTATTATAATGTTCACACGCCTTTTGCTTACTGTTACCTTTGTGCGCTTCGCATCGGCGACTCGCTTCTCAATTATTCACGTGCGCTTCACGTGGATAACCTCATCTTACAATTTGTTCGCTTCACGTCTTGTAACCTCATCTCCGTTATTAACGTGCGGTTCAGGTTAATAACGTATCACTACACAATTCGTGCTCTTCACGTTTTGTGCTTTCACATCTCACCACCCGCATCTCATTTGGTAACATCTTTCATCTTTTCTTTGTATCACATTCATTTTTGCTCTGTATATACCTGCCTGTTCTTAATATATCAACCTTTTACCAGTTATACAATCTCACGCTTACTACTCCACGCTTCAACATACCTTCACCTTCATCCATTTTCCAATCCATCGCTATAGTTTGCAACATTTGGTCCTTCGAGCCGGATATCTATCCTTACCACAGATTCCTTCAACTTTCTCACACTCTGTTTCCTGTCCTTTCGCTTCTCATTCATTCATCATGGACGCATTGATCGCGAGTCAACACGTGATACTCGGCCGCATGTCGCGAACTGGTGACAACTTGAAGAAGATGGGCAAGGACAACGTCACCAAAGGGATCCTTCAAACCACTCTCAGCACTCTGGAAAGAAGATGGGAGGTGTTCCAGACCCAGGACGACAAGATCCTGTCCCTCGCCAGCGACGAGGATCGTAAAGGTGACTATTTCACGCTGGATATATTCTCCACAGAAGGGTACTCCTCGACGCCCCTGCCACAGCTGCCGGGACACGATCACGATCATGCTTGCCGAAGATCACATTGCCCACCTTCTCTGGATCCTACACCGAGTGGACGCGCTTCAAGGATCTGTTCACGTCTCTGGTGCTTGACGACGATTCTTGGAGCGATGCAGAGAGCTTCCACTACCTATCCGCCAGCCTCACCGGGGATGCTGCACAGGTCATCCGTCGCATTCCCCTCACGACGGATAATTTCGCCCGAGCATGGGAACTCCTGGAGCACCGGTACGAAAACCGACGGCTGCTGATCGACACTCAGTTCGACATCCCGCACAGCACCAAGAACTGCTCCTCCCACATCGCTGCCGAACTGAAACGCGTCCTGAACACCACGTGTAACGTGTCGTCAGCGCTGAACACCCTGGACATTCCAGTCGACGACAAGGCTCACTGGATGGTCCAGCATACGGTGTGACGTCTCGACGCGACAACGCTGCAGCTCTGGGAGACCTCGCTTGGGGGATCGACGGATCCTCCCACGTTTTCCGAACTCATCGAGTTTCTTGAAACGACCATCCGCACCCTGGAGTCCTTCGAGACACGACACGGGAACCTGAAGGTCAGCGCACCGGCAACCGCTCGGAAAGTGAAGTCCGTCAACGTCTCAACGAAGTCAGGTTCCACGGCACGATGCAGCCTCTGCCAAGGTCAACACATCCTGTGCTTCTGCGACGCATTCCGATCCAAAACGCCACAGGAAAGACTCCAATTGATAAGCTCGCAACATTTGTGACAAAATTGTCTAGGCTCACATACCGCCGACGTCTGTTGTTCGTCCCCGACATGCCAACGGTGTGCACAGCGACACCATACCATGATGCACGACGCTCTCGTGAAGAATAGCCGACCCTTCCCCGTGGCGACGTTACACATCGCCAATGGACATCAACGTTCGGACGAGCCGGTGTCAATCCTGTTGGCTAACGCCCTTATCTCCGTCGCATCCGCAGGACGGACAACAACGATCAGGGCATTGATCGACCCCTGCTCCGAGGTGTTGTTGGTCAGCGAGGCATTGGCGCAGAACCTGCGCCTCCCCCGTACCTCATGCTCCCAGGTGGTTGTAGGAGCTGGAGCTAAGGTAACCACCACCGCACGAGGAAAGGCGACGATGCAGATTGCTTCGAGGCACCATCCATACGCCTCCTGCTCGTTGGAGGCGCTCATCCTTCCTCGCCTCACCGCATACCGACCATGGTGCGGTACTTTCACGCCAGCGTGGACGCACATTCAAGGGCTCACGCTAGCTGACCCGTCCTACACGTCCTCGACATCCATCGACATCCTCCTTGGCGCAGACGTCTATCCGAGAATCATCCTGGACGGTATACGACGTAGCGGGCCCCGCTGCCCCGTTGCCCAGGAAACCATCTTCGATTGGATCTTGTCCGGTCCAGCTGCACCCTCAGATCCACCGTCGACAACACTCTCCTGCCATGCCTGCGCCGCCGACGACTTGTCATCCCTCGTCCGACGATTCTGCGAACAGGAGGAGGTTTCTTTGCCCTTGACGCCGGCTACAGCGGAGGACGCGGCGTGAGAGCAGTTGTTCAAGGACACCCATGCACGACATTCCGACGGCCGATATGTGGTGAACCTCTGCCTGAAGCAATCGATGCCTGATCTTGGGGAAACTCACAGCATCGCTCGACGCATCCTGCTGTCGAACGAGCGGAAGCTCTAGGGAAACGATGCCCTCCGCACCGCTTATCGACAATTCATGGCAGAATACCGCAGCCTTGGACATATGCAGCTGGTACCGGACGAGGAAACTCACACGCAGAAGCCACACTTCTACTTACCGCTTCACGGCGTTCTGAAGAGCACCGGCGCCTCCACCAAACTGAGGGTTGTGTTCAATGGCTCTCGCACATTGACGACAGGTACGTCTTTAAACGACCACCTTTTGGCATCACCCAAGCTCCAGCGAGACCTCATGGACATCCTACTCCGGTGGAGGCGCTACAAGATCGCATTCATCGCGGACATCGAGAAGATGTACCGCCAAATCGGCGTCCACCCCGCACACTGGGACTACCAGCGAATCCTCTGGCGAGACGATCCGAACGACAGGATCCACTCCTACCACCTCACCACCGTCACTTACGGTCTCACCTGTGCCCCGTACCTCACTCTCCGCACTTTGCTATAGCTGGCTGAGGACGAAGGGCACCGCTTCCCGCGAGGTGCTGCAGTACTCCGCACCGCAACCTACGCCGACGACATTCTCTCCGGAGCCGACACCGTCGAGGAGACGGAGAAAACCCAGGAGGAACTCATTGACCTCTGCAGGGCGGGCGGATTCACGCTAAAGCAATGGAGCGCGAATCACGACGCCTTACTCTCCGAGCTTCCCCTCGAATTCCTGGCGACTACGGCAGCTATTCCATGGCATCCTGAGATGGGCTGCAGCGCACTGAGGCTCACGTGGCATCCAGCCATCGACGACCTTTCTTTCATCTCCACCCTCGCCAATGAATCTAAAGCACCTCCACTCACCAAGCGGCGAGTGCTCTCTCAGGTCGCCAAATTGTTCGACCTGTTGGGCTGGGTGGCCCCTTTCATAATCTGGGGGAAGATAGTTTTGCAGGATCTGTGGAGGCTCAAGGTCGACTGGGATGACCACCTTCCCTCCACCATCGCAACCATCTGGATGGAGATGCTCTCCGAGATTACCGAGTTGGCTGCGATCCGCATACCACGATGGCTGGGATGCGACCTCACCTCCGACACTCGGCAACTCCACGTCTTTGTCGATGCGTCGGAGAAAGCCTACGCCGCCGTCGTGTACCTCCGCATCGGATCTTGGACGTCTACAGCCAAGGTCACCCTCCTCGCGGCCAAAACCAAGGTCGCCCCCTTAAGAGAGTCTGCAGCGACTCTCGGAGCCCGATTGCTGGTCCAGCTCCGCCGAGAACTACACCTGCATCTCGACACCGTCCACCTATGGTCGGACTCCACCGTCACTCTCGCATGGTTACGAGGAGAACCTACGAGGTGGCGCACGTACGTGGCCAACCGAGACTCCAAGGTCCAGACGTCC
This sequence comes from Sphecodes monilicornis, assembly GCA_913789915.3. NCBI lineage: Eukaryota > Metazoa > Arthropoda > Insecta > Hymenoptera > Halictidae > Sphecodes > Sphecodes monilicornis. The sequence continues at coordinate 6,300,453 of OU565300.1, forward strand.
GTTCCCGACTTGCTCCTCCACCACGTGAGGACGGAGGACAACCCCACAGACTGTGCCTCTCGAGGCATTTCGGCCTCGTTTCTCACACGCCACCCACTCTGGTGGCACGGCCCTGCATGACTTGCAGAACCGGAAGCAACTTGGACCACTGGTCCACTGAGCTGCTGTACCGACGAGGAAGCGAAGCAGACCACCACGTACCTCCAACTCTCCGAGGTCAAGGACACCGAGCTCCTCCTCCGCTTCTCGACCGCGAGTCGACTCATCCGAGTCACCGCCAGGTGCCTGCGGTGGTCATATCGTCGATACTCCGCCGCTGGACCATACCTACTACCCGAAGAGCTCCGCAGGGCAGAATATTGCTGGGTCAGACAGGCCCAGCGGATCCACTTTGCCCCTGAGCTCTCCGCTATCCACTCCAACGCTCCGCTCCTGCGACGCAGTCGTTTTCGATCCCTGGCACCGTTCCTAGATGACCACGACCTTCTGCGAGTTGGAAGTCGCATCCCGCACTCTCTCCTCTCCTACGACGAGCAGCATCCCGCCCTCCTCCCTCCAGGATGCCACCTGACGCAGCTGCTCATCGAACGAGCCCACCAACGGACGCTCCATGGAGGCGCCCAACTCACTATTGCGGTCATCCGCCAGCGATACTGGATCCCGCAGGACCGGCAGCAAGTCAAGAAGTCCATCTCTCGCTGCCTCCGCTGCATCCGATGGCGGGCGGTACCGGCGTCGCAGATGATGGGCGATCGTCTGCCGCAGCGAGTCATCCCTTCACGGCCCTTCACCCACGCAGGAGTCGACTACGCCGGACCCTTCCGGCAGACGACAAAATCGGGACGTGGCCACAAGGCCACAAAGGGCTACGTCGCCATCTTTGTATGCTTTAGCACGGAGGCCGTTCATATCGAAGCAGTGTCCGACTATTCCGCCTCCGCCTTCTTGGCCGCCTTTCATCGGTTCACCGGACGTCGCGGTCTGTACACCACCCTCACGAGCGACTGCGACACCAATTTTGTGGGGGCGAACCAGGAGCTATGCCGGTTATTCACCGCATCGTCCAAGGAGGCGCAGGCGATCGCTACCAACGAGCACGTCACGTGGAAGTTCATCCCACCTGGGGCCCCACACTTCGGCGGGCTTTGGGAAGCTGCGGTCCGGTCCGTGAAGCACCATCTGCGGCGAGTCATCGGCGACCAAACCCTCACCTACGAGGAATTCTCAACTTTTCTTTGCCAGGTCGAGGCTTGCCTCAACTCTCGACCGCTGCAAGCCCTCTCCGATGACCCCGAGGATCTCAACCCGTTGACGCCGGGCCACTTCCTCATTGGCGGGCCGCTCACAGCAGTTCCGGAGCCGACCCTGATGGAGGAGCCTACGTCACGGCTGTCTCGCTGGCAGCTGATCCAACAACGCCTGGAACACTTCTGGCGAAGGTGGACGTCCGAGTACCTCCACCACCTCCAGTCGAGGAGAAAATGGACCGATCTCCAGCCATTCGTGAGCGTCGGCGACCTCGTACTCGTCCGGTCCGAGCTCACTCCTCCCACCAAATGGCCGTTGGCACGCGTCAGCGACATGCATCCAGAGACCGATGGAATAGTTCGTGTTGCCACCGTACGGACAGCATCAACCAGCTACAGGAGATCGGTGACAAAACTCGTATACCTGCGCCGCGCGTCAGAAATTTAAAGCCTCGCGTTGTTATCATATTAATCTAGTCTGATCATCTTTATTATATTTCTAACGCATCGACATTTTCTTTCACCTCTGTATCTTCATTCATTCGACAGTCATCGAAGGCGGGCGGAATGTTTTATATCTAAAAACTGTTTCGCACACGCTTCGCCACACGATCTATTTCGAGCCAACCCGTTTCTTGCAAATTGTCGCAACGCGTTCTTATGTATAGGCCTTGCCCGCAACAACGTCTGCCTATACATAAGAACCTCGCGTTTCGGCAGTTTTTCTGTACCTCGTCGAGCTCAGCGGACGAGCTCGACTCGTGCATCGCGGTGAACGACTGCGATTGTAAACGTCTTCGGCGCCGTCTGTTTATATTTCACGCTGTACTTGTCTCGCGGGAAAATTTTTATGTCCACTTCTTGCCCGCGCCACCGGCGGCCTAAACATAAGATCCTCGCGTTTTGCCAGTTTTTCAGCACCTTGCCGAGCTCAGCTGATCGAGCTCGACGCGTGCATAGTGCGTGAATAACTGCGGCCGTAAACCTATTCGGCATCGGCTGTTTACGTTTCGCACCGTACTTGCCTCGTGGGCCATCGACACAATATTCCATATTTTAAATCCAACGCCTATTTTCCATTGTCTCCCTCGCCGCACCGGTCGTTAGAGCTTTGCCCCGATAGCCAACGAACGGTAGGTGCTGGCGGATCCTTGCAATTTTCAAAAATGCCACTCCTCAATTTCTCCTAACCGACGGCCCCAGGCAAGTATAAATAGGCGCGCCGAAACCGTGCTCACTCTCGTCGCTATCTGACTGTTCATATCGATTCCATGCTCTGCAACGCTTACCTCTGTACGCTTCACAAGTGTAACGCGATCTTGAATTACTCACGTGCGCTTCACGTGAATAATCTCCTCATGCAATTCGTGCGCTTCACGTCTTGTAAACTCCTCATCGTTATTAACGTGCGCTTCACGGGGTTTTGTATCTCACCTCATCTCATCGTCTCTACTGTATCACACGTATCTCCTCTTTTGTACACATCATTTTTTCTGAGTATATCACCTTCTATCAGCTAAACCTCTTATCTATTCAATCTTCTACACTTCGCTACACCTTACCTTCCTTTTCTCCTAAATTTATCGCTATAGATTACAACACACCTGTATATATTGACTCTGTTGTAAAAGTTTATTTCGTAATAGTTATTTTTGCTTCTATTAAAAAAATTCAAATATGTTGCTTGTAAAATATGACCGATGTGTTTTTTTAATTCCTATAAGAAACCTGCCTTTTCGTATTTTTTCATATTTTGTAAATGCCGAAAACCGTCTCAGAAATAGAGTTAGGACAAGTCTGCTAGAAACAGTTTACTGTAAGTATGCTACGATTCTGCCGCACAAGGGCTGTAGGTCATCCGCACTAAACAACGATGTTCATAAGAGTGTCGGACCCTGCACCGATGTCGTTGTTCAGTCCATTGTTAGTGTGTACAGAAAGTATTGAGGGAGGGCTACTTTATGACACCCTCAAGTGTCCGTGTCTCTTTCCCTCCCTGGGTCCTACGATGATGAAAACTCATGCCATTGTGGGAGCGTTTCGAACTCTCTGCATATAACTATCTTCGGATCAAGACAGAGGCTTAATATTTTACGCAACTGCTGTTTAAATATATGCAAGAGCATTTTTGACTACTTCATCTGGCTAGATCCTTTACAGACGAAACATTCCAAATTGTAATATTCCAATATTTCAATGCCATTTAAAATATTTCAAGTGCAATTTCACGCTATTAGTGGGTTTCAATGACAAAATATTTTAAATAGAAAGCTAAATTTTGACAAATAAAGTAAGGCTACTGTAAGCTCGCTATAAATGCCCATAACTCGAGACCGAACAGAGACATTCAGCTTTCAGGAGACACTATTCTGTGATCCCCCGTCGAACGGAGAAGAGGATAACGAAGCTCGAGGGCCTCGGTCGCCGAGGAGTGCAACATAATACAGGTCGGGTATATCGGTGTGAAATCACTACATATTTAATAACAAAACTTCTCTATTTTTCATTATATTTTTATGGAATTTTCACAAACATATTTGTGGCATTTTTCCTGATAAAAATGATACCAAAAATGACATTATTCCGATGATATTTACTAGTATAATGAACGCCGAAAGGTTTAAACACAAAGAAGGACAGCGTATGGAACAGTAAAGTTAAGTAATACGTATATAATCACAATTAAACAATCGAGGTGACCCTAATTTTTCATTAAAAAAAAAATACTTTTTTATATGAAGTTTATAGATGAGTGATTACTAATTAATTTTTGTTGGAAACATTTTATATTAGAGCACCAATAATACTTGAAAAATTACGATAACTTGTGAATAATGAAAGATATTTAATATATTATTGAAACAAATAGTAATATTTCAAATCGGTCTTCACTGGTGTATTCCTTATAAAAAGACACACAACATTGCTATGCACACCATTCCCGTACCTACAATAGTTTCAAAGATATTCGTCGAAAATGTTTTTTACCCTCTTTCAGGTTTTGACCTTAGCTGTTTAGGTTGTGCAATAACGAAATAATCCTTAATGCTGGAAATAATGGGTTTTCTCCTAAAAGAATTAATAGGGAAAAAGTATGTTGAAAACATTCCACTTTGAAAGAAAGCGGTACTTTCTGGTACTTAAAAGATGTTCATTGTGAATTATATAAAACTTTGACGATTCTCTTTAGGCAATTGAATGTTAAATTTTGAAATAAATTGTAAGGAATATTTCTTATAGATAATAGCATTCCTAAGTACGAGAAATGCATTATTGGTAAATATCTTGACAAATATTATTAAATAGGTTTTCCAAAGTATCGATAAGAAGACGAGTCATTTTCATGGTGAAAAATGGTACTTATGAAATGTTCATATTTAAACGGTTTTGCTAACTAAACTTTTTAAAAAAACATAATTGATTTCATTGTTTTCAAAAGTGATGAACATTTATAAATTAATATACATTTGACAAAAGTCTATATGAGAAAAGTGATTTATAGCAACTGTTAAAAAGTCAATTTTTTAAGTTTACATAAGATGTAAGTTTTTTATTACATAATGTTGTTAAATTGTTTGATGAACAATGTGATACGTCTTTTTTATCATTTGCACTTCCATGAATCGCTACACTTAATCGGAAGTCAAGAGATTTTACGGCATGTATTGCCTTTCCAACCATGCTACGACACATCCTACATTTATTAGTAATTTGTATATGTCTTAAAAGAGTTGTGTAGCTTTTTCCAGTACGGACAGTTTTTAGGTAACTATTATGCTACATCTTCTAACAATTTTCATGTTCTTATCATAATTACTTGGATAGTTATCGATATTTGTAAATAATCAATAATTCAGTCCTTTTTTGGATTTTAAGATTTCATTAACGATTATTTTATAGTACTCGATAACATAGGACACACATTTTGGTCACATTTTAATCGATAGAAATTCTACATTATAACTCAACAAAATTCGGTTTTAAATTGATCCAAGTGCAAGTTTTATAGCTAATTTAGTACTAATAATTCCGCAGCGTTTCAAAAATGTTCTTAAAATGTATACTTTCTAATTAAAAATTATTCAACACCTACACATATTTTTTTGTTGCACATATACTATACAGCATGTCCTAAATGTAAATAAAATAACAATTTACGATTTATGTCAGAAAATCATTTTTACTGCCTTCGAATGGTAAGTGTCTCATTTTCATTACAATTTTTCAATCACTTCCGATAATGTAACAAAAAATTTTTTCAATAAAACTTTTGTTAGTATTCAACTCCATACATTTCAACATAAAAAATTTTTTTAAAAATTCTGTAATGAAAAATGAGTCACTTTAATTGTTTGAATAAAAAACTTATTTTTGACTTCAAAATATTGAAGTTGACCTTAATACGAATCAAACGATCTACTATAGCATGCTTATAAACCCATAAATAAAAGCGAGATTAGTTTTTCATCCATATTAGGATCAACACACTGTGCGTTGCACAGTACGGTATTTTACACTACAAGCGCGGAAAAATTATTGCAGTGTTATTTGTACGTTCCCCAAAAATGAACTTTCATCTTGAGAAACTGCTTTTCTACTAGCGCGGTCGTTCGTCGGGATACGGCGAGGCGTAACGGCGATGCAGTGGCTAAAAGCGCGCAATTATGCCAGCTTATTTAAATGATATTTATTAATTATCAGTACATTTATTCTGTATAAATTATTTTATGTATCCTTTTAATGTTATGGACCGTTGTCTCTGCCGCTGGTCTCGAGAAAACACCAGCAGACTGTGTACGATTAAATAACCCCATTTATACCTCGAGAACAATATTGCTAAACACCATTTCCGATAATTCACTGACTCTTCTAATTATGAAGGTGACAAACGTCATAGACAACGGGCCATAACAGCGGTGCACTCGACTCGCCTCTACCTGAAACGGAGGCACACGGCGTACTTTACCAGCTCATTGTGACGCCAATTTTTATGGCTCCATCTTTTTCACGGGCTCATTTTAAATGGGAATTTTCAGGGAATATAACCATATTTTTTCAAAATTTAAATCATTGGCCCCTTATCGAAAAAAAATGTAGGAACAGAATTTGTTTAAATTTTTTGACGTTATAAAGTTGATTTCCGAGGTTGAAAAAATTATTATATAAAATTACAAGTGAGACCTGTTTTCGCCAAAATGGGCAAAAATTGAAAACTTTGAAGGCCTGCCATTTCTTAAAAATTCGAAACCGGCAAAATGATGTCTAACCCTCCCCCCCCCCTAATTTCACAGGGACTACGACATATTTCATTTGGAATAAAATCGACGATGGTGCAGGCAAAAAGTGATCGATTTGGCATGGACTGACCCCTTTATAGTATGTAATATACTATGAACAGAAGGCTAACATTAAAAGGATACATAAAATAATTTATACAGAAGAAATGTACTGATAAATAATAAATAACATTTAAATAAGTTGGCATAATTGCACGCTTTTAGCCACTGCATCGCCGTTACGCCTCGCCGTTTCCCGACGAACGACCGCGATAGTAGAAAAACAGTTTCTCAAGATGAAAGTTCATTTTTGGGGAACGTATGCAGCGTTGGCACAAAACACCGCTTCTCGGCTGCATGGGACCGCTGCTGAGTGACATACCCCCTTCCCCCCTGTAAGGGCTGCGAAGCTCGACCGCTCGACTCGGCCGAGAGATTGTAATATAATGCGGGTCAGGTATATCGGTGGGCCAATACTAATGCATTAACAAAACTTTCTTGTTTCTTATTATTTTTCCGCGAAACTTTGTCTAGTACACTCGTGGAAATTTTGTAATTAAAATGATTCCAAACATGACATAATTCGGTTCATGTTTACCCATGCGAATGTAGACTTTGAAAACTTATTGTCGCTCATTACGCTTGCAAACGTGTGTCAAATTATGTCATGTTTAGTCTTGTCTTAATCAGAAAAACGTCACGAATGCATCGGTAAAAGGTTCGTGGAAAAATAATTGAAAACATAAATGTTTTGGAATTGCATTAGTATTGGCTCATCGACGAGCCGATGCCGATTGGAGCTCGGTCAGCGTGCTCGAGGCTGGCGACCAACAAAATCGTCGCAGTCATAGGGACACTGCTACAGTCCCATTTCGCAGGTTACAATGTTTTACAACTCAATGAATACTATCCCTGGTGTAAAGAACATTGGTTTTCCCAAGTCTGCCGAAGAAGGACAATTTAACCAATTACCTAAATAATCGGACTCCGTGCCTTTCGCTGGCCTGCCCTGGTAGCAAACTCGGGGCATCCCGGAATGATTCAATAGAATTTTAAGGAGAATTCTATGATACCTCTGAAAGCGTAGAGTACTATAAAAATATATTTGCGTATTGGACACAGCTGGATCTGCTGGGCACCACAACGACGTGACGCACAATAGTCTGGAGACCCCGTTTTCGTGGCCAAATTCAATTATTCAACTTTAATATATTGAAAAAATTTGTTTCTCTATAAAGGAACAACCCTTCGAAATTTCCAAATAAAAAATATTACTCATTTCAGATAATTCTGTGATGAGATGCAGCGTTCCAAAGACAAAGTCAGAAAAATCGAAGTAAAATGAAACGTTTTAGATTTCAATCATAGCATATCAGAAAACAGATTTTAATGTTGTTTTTATATGCATTTCAAATATTTAATTCAGTTTTAAGCATTGTTTAGTCCATACACGAATAGCGTAAATTATCCCTAGTAGCACAAAAATATTGGATAAATATCTTTTTCAAATATTGAAAAAATATTTTTTAAGTCACACTTTTTCATATGAAAAAAATATTGGATCTGAATATTGTATACATGTACAAGAAATATTAAGTAATGCAGTCCCATAAAGAAGGATCTAATGAAGAGTAAGCTACAATATTTTCGCGTAAAACTATTTCAGAATAGTTAAAAAATATTGTTAAAATTATGTAGTAAAAATACTATGGTTGTGCTAACCAGAAAAGACGGAAACAAATTTTATTCATGAAATAAAAAAAATCTGTCCTCCCAATAGTCTCGAACCATGTCAAAAAAGTTTTCATCGTTTCCGTAGTCAGGGACGCTACGCGCGAACCCATCGGTGATATTGGAAATAGATTCGTAACATTTGGTTGTAATACGTGTACCGATGTTCATCGAAAAAATTAGATTTTATCTTTCATTATTAGTAACAGAGTTATCCATTTTGTTAATAGTAACCGTAGCTAAAAATGTGAAAAATTGGACATATTGTTGATGAGAACAATACCCATAAGTAGGTTTTGATCCCGACTAAAAGTTAGTTCCGATTCGGTCGTTAGAGGGGGTAAAAAGTGGAGTTGGGTTTTGGTCCAGGCTAAAAGTTAGTTCCGATTCGGTCGTTAGAGGGGGTAAAAAGTGGAGTTGGGTTCTGGTCCAGGCTAACAAAGTTAGTACCGATTCGGTCGTTAGAGGGGGTAAAAAGTGGAGTTGGGTTCTTGTCTAGGCTTAAAAGTAAAAAGTTGGCACGGCCAAACCCCGGGCGTGAGCACTCTCAGTACTCTCTGCCTATACGTATACGAGCAGAGAGGAAACTCGTACGAGATTTCGAGCTAGTTTAAGGTTCCGCGGGACGCCTAATCACGCTAAAAAAAACACAAAAGCAGAACGTCTCTATAGGCAAGCGCCCTAGACGAAAGATAAATCTAGGGCGCTTGCCTATAGAGACATTCTACTTCTGCGTTCTTTCGGCGTAGTTTGGAAAATTCGGCAGGATTAGTGTGTCAGAAATCTTTGTAGGCCGTGTGACGTCATAACTTGTATGCAAGCGCGCTAGCGAGGGCATATAAGATGACGATGAAACGTTTATTGAATTATTTATTTACGTATTTTAGACGTAAATAGAAGTTTTCTACAAAAATTTGTTTCATAGTTTCGGCATTTTTCGTTACGAGCGCTGATATCTGTTTCCCATGACTGCTGCCTTCGTCGACACGACGACGCGATCTGTCGATGTAGCGACGCAGTCGATAATGCAGACAACGCAGTCCAGACGGAGTTTGCTCGAATGAAAGGGCCCATTCACATAGCATTCGTTCGGCATATACGTGTACCTACGAGGTTCGCAAGGACCTCGGAAATTGCAAATCACACGTTCACAACGCAAAGATGTGAATCTTTAGAAACTGCACTTGCTGGATAAAACATTAACCTAGCGGACAGGATTTCTAAAACATCCTACTTTTCATTTTCAAGAGACAGTTAGCAATATTCGGCAGCATGTTGACAGGCAGAGAGTCTACGCAAGCAACGCTGCGCTGGCGTAGCTTCTCTCGAGCAGCCGTGCCGTGGTACACTCACACACCGCTCGGTCGGTGCGTGCGTGTGCCTACGGCGATTGCAAGGGTCCGCGGTGCACCTTCCTATTTCTACAAAAAGCAAAAGTATGATTTCTGTGTAGTCAAGCGCGCTAGATGAAAAAAAAATCTAGAACGCTTGCCTATAGAAATCATACTTTTGCGTTCTTTAGCCGCAGTTTACGATATTCGGCAGCATGTTGCTCGCACTCACACACCGCTCGGTCCGCGCGTGCGTGTGTCTACGGCGTTTGCAACAATTCCGGAATTCCCGAATTCACTGCCCGCAGTTCAAGAGAAAGTCTTTATTAACACACTTACGTTATACGCCGCTTCTATTGTGCGCAGACAGTCGATCTTGTGCGTGTAAGTGTTCAAGAGAAACTCTTGGAAGGAATCGTGTTTCCGATTCCGTACGGCCACCCGTGTAACACGGAGGACACTATTTCCGATTACATTTCCTCTGCCTGAAGCTCTGGCATACGCTTTGACGTCTCAGTGCTGCAGAAGAACGGATACTCGGATTGTGGCATGGTCGATTCATTATACGCTTTGCGGGAATTGATCGGTCCAGCCACAGGTCTTGATTGGTAAGTCCTAGCCTTGTCACCCTCCTTTGAGAGAGAGAGAGAGCGTGACGACGATCTCGGCAGACTTGACCCGTTCAACTACCATAGTCGCACCCACATACGCCGTCGCTAGTGCTATATAGCTACTACCAGAGCGGGGATTGTGACTGGTTGAACAACACTTACAATATACGCCCCCTCTATATATCTCTATATATAGTGGCTTTTGTGCGTGTAAGTGGTGAGTTGGACGTATTGAGTCACTCGCGAGCTTTGAATCAAGGTTGTTGAAGCACGGGTTAATTCGGCTGGATTATCGAACTTGGAGCCTTACAACCTCCTTGTAAGATTAACCGCCACCTTTACGCTGACGCCCACGCAGTAGAGTCGGTTTAACCGTGACTACGCCAGTGCGAGCGGACGGATTCTCGATTATCGAGATACGTCAAAAATATACAGTCCACTAACTCTGCGTTCTGAGCAGTTTGGCTGTACTCTCCCTCCTTCGATAGCGATCATCGCAGTCAGGAGCGTACGGGAAACAGCGTCACGAACGGATACGTATCGTATCGAATAGGTGGTTTCACACCTTCGTTCGTAAATATTATTTTTTCAGACGCCAACGTCGCTAGACGTCCAAGGGACCACCGGAGGAGACGGAGGAGTCGCGAACCGCCATCTTCCACGGGGATTATTTTGATTCAATAAACGGCTCACCATTAGGTGGGTCACTATCAATATAACCTCGCTGTACGAAAAATTTACTTTCCCTCACACTCCTATCTCCTCATATTCGAGCCACCGTTGAAAAGTCGTTGGATTGTATTATACAGTCCAACTTTTTAACAATTTGTAATGTTTCTATTTCTACCTATTGTAAATTTTTTATTGCATTATTCGAAATTGTATGCTTTACTTTAATTTAATCTCAAATTTATTTTCAAACAGTACAAATCGAACTTCAATATAAATGCTTAATTGTTAGATTTCTGAACGATCCATGTGCTCTCTAGTGTTAATTCCGTTAAACTTCTCTCTGTATGTCACCGCTGTATGTATAAACGTAAATAAACCTCAAATAAAGTTTATACTGTTTGCATTTAGCTTAAAGTAAATTAAACTGCGCGTATTATTTATCCATAAAGGTTATAGGTCCAGGTCAGTTGAAAATTTAAACAAGAAAAGCTTTGTCTAGAAAAGTAAATCTCGGCGTGAGTGTGATTTTGTTTTGTGGTTAGAAAAAGCACGTGTCTCTTGAGAAATGGCAAACACCATTAATTCGACAAGGATCGAATTACTGACGAAAGATAACTATGAGACATGGAAAATGCAAGTGAAAGTACTACTAACGAAGGGAGATTTATGGCAATACGTAAGCGGTGAAAAATTAAAATCTGAGGTGTACGAAGGAACCGATCATGCTACAAGAGCAGCGAAGGAAGCTTCAATACAGACATGGATAAGAGAAGATAGAAAGGCTAAATCCGATCTAATTTTGAGTATAAGCCCTGCAGAATTAAAACAGGTAAGGGGTTGTGAAACTTCGCGAGAAGTATGGAACAGATTGGAAGCGATCTTTGCATCGAAAGGGCCGGCGAGAAAAACCGCGCTATTGAAACAGTTGACCTTGCAACGTATGTAAGAGGGAGAGGATGTCCGTGAGCATATGAAAAAGTTTTCTGACGCTGTAGACAAATTGGCAGCTATGGATATTGAAATAAATTCCGATTTACTTGCAATTATGTTACTATATAGCCTGCCGGAGAGCTTCGAGAACTTTCGTTGTGCAATAGAATCAAGGGACAATCGTCCAGACGTGGAGTCACTGAAGGTAAAAATTTTAGAAGGGAATAATGCAAGAAAACAAAAATCAGGGGATGATTCTGGTGCAATGGTCGCATCGTGCAGCATAAGTCCAAACAAATTCATGTGATTGACAAAAACACAGGTGAGAGAATATAAAGACTCATATAAAAATAAATATGATATTACATGCTATAGGTGCAATAAGAAGGGACACAAGGCTCAAAACTGCTACACAAAATTGGACAAAATTAAGTATAAGGCAAATGCAATTGATGATGTGTACTACGTACGCCTAAGCAGCGAAGAAGACGGGTTGCAAATAAGCGAAAGCAGTACAAGTAACAAGTAGTATCTGGATTGTGGTTGCATGACTCATTTATGTAAGGATAAGGGCAAGTTTCAAGACATGGTTAAAATAAATAACAATGTCAACACCAAATTTGTTTCTCAGTTACTGTTGGGCGATTCTTATAGAGTTTTTCGCGCTGATTTCGAATCTGCCCTTACTTTCCTCCTAAACGCACATTTTTTGAGAAAAACGATTCTGAAAAAAAACTTATTTTTCAACTTTAAACAAATATTGCAATGTTATTAAAAAAGATATTGAATTGTTTTTTGCAGCAAAAGATTCTGCAGACTTTCCCGAATACAGTTATATCCAATATTAATACATTATGAATGCTTAAACGTGATTAATCGATCATTAAAGACGGAGAGACACCATTTTTGCACCAATTTTTGGGGATATTTTTCCCCAAACGACGAAGCGCGGCGTAACGGCGATGCAGGGGCTAAAAGCGCAAATTATGTCAGCTTATTTAAATTTTAAATTTTATTCAATGCTATACTACTGTTATTTATTATTTATTAGTACATTTATTCTATATAAATTATCTTATGTATTTTTTTAACGTTAGTCTCCTGTTCATAGTAAGTATATTTCATACTAAAAAGGTCTTTTGTAACAAAAAATAATTTAATATAAAAATCTATTTAATATCGCTTATTGTGGAAATGTTTAATAAGGAAGACTAAATACAAAAGAAAAACTTACTAAATTACTTTTTTGTTGGACAGTGTAATTAGAGGTTGAATCTGACGAATAATGGGTGCACTGAAGTTGAGGCAAAAGGAAATGTAAGCATGACAATATAATAATAAGTGAAAGGTCAGTCAATTTACTAAATACTATATTTGTGCCAGATTTACGAAATAATTTAATGTCAGTTGCAAAAATAACGAATAGCGGCAACGTTATAAATTTTAAAAAGGATGTGGCCTTAATAAAAGATTCGAATAATAAAGTAAAAATTATAGCTGAACGAGTTGGACACTTGTATTATGTAAAAGAATCTGAATTTTACGCAAATAAAATGTCATGCGAAGAGAACAAACACATAAACGTATGGCATGAACGAATGGCTCATTTAAATAAAACTGATTTAATTGGAATAATAAGAAATAGGTCAACAGTTGGACAAGATCCTGATATGATGAATTCGGATTTTGCAAAATGTGAATTTGCGAGTTAGGGAAACAACATGTTGAGCACTTCAGTAAACATAGAAAACCATGTTCTACATTATTAGAAATAGTATACACAGACATATGTAGTCCAATCAAAACTGAGACGAAAGATGGAGCAAGGTATTTTACAACTTTTATAGATGACCATTCCAGGTGGTGTGAGGTACATTTTTTAAAGAAAAAGAGTGAGGTCCTAGAAGTTTTCAAGAAATATAAAAACATGGTAGAAAACTATACAGGACATAGAATAAAAAGCATTCAGTCCGACAATGGACTTGAATATTGCAATCTAGAATTCGATAAGTATCTAGAAGAAAATGTAATAAACAAAATACTGACAATAATATACACGACGCAACAGAATGGGGTTGCAGAAAGAAAGAACCGAACTCTAGTAGAGCACGGTGATTTTCCAATATAGGAGGGTCGCTTTTGGTTTTCGAGATATTTGCAAAAAAATTTGCTAATACTGTATTGAATTTAATGTATTGTTGCACGCTCGGTGTCGACGTAAGGCACCTCCGGTGCGGCGTCTGCTTACTTTTTTTTGTAAACACGTTGTCGAAATGAGAAAAAAACAGGATTTATCTCTATATAGGGTGACCTTTCAATTTTGAAAGACTACGCCTGAATATTCGTATGCGCGGTCGGGGCGGCTCAACGGTCGGCCGTCTGCGCCCCCTTTGCGACCTAACCTCAACTCATTTTATTCGCATGACATTTCCATTACTTGATCAAATTCTAGGTGACAGCTACAATGCAAAGATTATGCGAATAGAATGAGTTGTGGTTAGGGCGCGGGGGAGGGGGGGCGGCCGTTAGGCTGGCGCGACCACGCATGCAAAAATCCAATAGTAGTCTTTCACAATTGAAAGCTCACCTTATATAATGTATGACCAGAGTGAGACCCTGTTTTCTCTCTCATCTCCACAGCGTGTTAACAAAAAAAAAAGTAAACAGACGCCGCGCCGGAGCAGCCTTACGTTGCCACGGAGCGTGCAACAATACGTTAAATTTGTAGCGTCCGGTCGTACGCACAAAAGAGAGTTTTTTCTTTCGTGCAAACGGCCAACGTAATTTACGACTCTCGTTCGTCGAAGCTATTTTTGAGTTGACAATTTCCAGGTTTCGATATCGCATGTCTAGTAGAAGTTCTTTCCAAAAGTCCTCAATAGCAAACAGAGACCGTCGTAAATTAGGGGATTAACTGAAGGGCACTTGGCCGAACTCGTCGGCCTGTCGCCACGTGGGCCCGGCGCGGGTGGCCTGAAGAAAAGTCCCACGACAATTTCATCCCCTCCGATCACCTCGCCGTTCCAAAAGCAAGCACGCCAAGGGCGTAAGGAATAGGCGGTGAGCCGGAAAAACTAACAGCTCTGATTGGTAGGATCCAACTTGTGGGTGAGCCAATCAGGGTTGTTTAGGAATTTTACCAGGGCAAACGCGGAGACGAAAAGAAGAGACGAGACTTCGCCGCGGTTCGTCGAGAGATTAAAATCGCGAGGAGTCGAGAGAAGACCATCTTGTACATATAGAATAAAGTCATTCATTTCACTCCTCCAAAAACAAGTGCAGTTTCATGTGAACCCCTACCCACAAATTCAATACAGTATTAGCAATAGTTTTTTGCAAATATCTCGAAAACTAAAAGCGACTCCCATATATTAGAAAAGGATAAAGTTGTTCAAAATGTGTTGCTGCATAATATATTTAAATCTCATCAAAATCGGAGTATAATGACCTTTTCGCAATAATTACCAAAGACGCCATACAAAAAATGGAAAGGGAGAATACCGAATTTAAATTATCTTAAAATTTTTGGAACTAAAGCGTTTGTTGTAGACAAGACTCAAAAAGGAAAGTTCGACAAGAAGTCGAAAGAAGGAGTATTTGTTGGCTACTCAAACCAAAATAATGGTTATCGAATATGGATACATCAGGTTAGAAAAATAGTTATACCCAGAGATGTAAAATTCATGGAGAAGAGATTTGAAGAAAACAACATGATGCGACCAGAAGATCAAAACATAATAGTTGAGCAAAATGAAAATAATAATAAAACTGAAATTAGTGTAAATAAAACACAAAATGATTTGCAAGAAGAAATAATAGATGATACCTATACAAGGGAGTATAGTGCACAAAAACGTTTGCCTGGACGTCCGACCTTTATCAAAACGGGTCGACCCGGACGACCAAGGAAAGTATATAGAACTTTAAGTTCAACTAATGAAGAAGTAGAAGATGCTCAAGTTGAAGGCCTTGAAGATGATGTGTTTGACCCAGAAAATGCAAACACGCTATTGCTATGAAGCAAGAGATGCAACAAGAGAACAAAGTGTGTAAATTAAATTATGCGCTCTACGGGCTAAAACAAGCTGGAAGACAGTGGAACACGAGATTAAATGAGAAATAATCTCAGTCTGGGTTAGAACCAACGAAGTCTGATCCATGTGTATATCACATGAAGGTCAAAACAAATAAGATTATGATACTAGTAGTCTATGTCGACGACTTATTAATAGGATCAGAAGAATTAAGTGAGATAGAAAGGCTGAAGAACTTTCTGATGAATGCATTCGAGGTTAGAAACCTAGGACTTTCAATATATTGCCTGAGTATAGAAATGCACCAAGGTAGAGAAGAAATCAAGTTATCACAACGAAAATATGTGGAAGAAATATTGGAGCGGTTCGGAATGCCAGAGGCTGAACTTGTAGACACTCTTTTGGAAGTTAATGTAAATTTAACCAAAGAACATGGGAATGAAAAGGAGACAACAAGAAATGAGCCATTTAGAAATTTAATTGGGTCATTAATGTACCTAGCGGTTGGAACGAGATTCGATATTATGAGAGCTGTAGTATATTTATCCCAATTCTCGGATGGCCATCATAGATGTCATTGGGTAGCCGCGAAAAGGCTGCTGCGATATCTTAAAGATTCTATTAATACGAGTTTGGATTTCAGGAAAACAAATCAAGGTTTGCATGGATATGTTGATGCAGACTGGAAGCCTGTACTATAGACAGGAAATCATATACAGGATATGCATTCATACTAAGCGGAGCTGCCGTATCATGGAAGTCACAAAAACAGAGAACAGTAGCCCTTTCGTCGAGTGAGGCGGAATACATGGCCATTGCGGAGGGAGCAAAAGAAGCAATTTACCTCCAAAAGCTTCTTGAAGAACTTAGATTTAATACTAAAATCGTACTGTTTAACGATAATCAGGGTGCACAAATGCTTGCAAATAACAATGTATTGTAACCGTGTGGATTACACGATTACATATAGCGTGATTGGATGCCGCGTCACGGCACAGAGGTGCTTATGTATATGAACATATGTATATATGTCGGGGTATCTATGTATGTACCTGTATGTATATATTTATGTATATATCCGCGCGTTACGGCTATGTTTCCCACCACGTGTATTAGCAAAGATATCTGTGGTCCTTTCTTAATAAAGGACCGCAGGACTCCCCGCTAATTAATATGCGCGCGCATACATCCCCACTAGACCTAAATCGAAGGAGGTCGACGCGCGATAGATCTAAGGCACTCTACGTCTGGGAACGGTTCGGGTAACAACCCAAAATTTAAAAGGTATACGGCGAAAATCGGTACACGAACGGGAAATCAAACCGATTTGATAAATTCGCAAACCGACGAATTTATCCTTGTATCGTACGCGCTTCAAACCGAGGAGTCGCAGATGCAAACCGCACTGTGGCACGGCCGACAACCGTCGATACACAATTAAAAGTAATAAAGTAAATTTGTAAATCTTAATAACGGACGCCTAGAGCTTACTTTGAATTACCGAGACGTGATAAGTCGAGTATATTCATCCGCGTATGCATATATGCGGGTTATTATATAGAATCTCCTTCGAGTCACAGTATTTTCCAGCCGTCGAAATATTTCCGAGGTCTGTTACGTAATTACGCCCTGCGTAAATGTTAAATTGAATTTAGATCTCGATTAGCATCACTGAGGCTCACCTTTCAGGCTCATTCAGGCAACCGAAGTGACGCTCAGCTCACGTACCTGCTGGACCTTTTGGTTGTACCTGTTTGCCTTCACGAAGGGGTGGACAAGATACTAAAGGCACCTCCGCCACGCTGGGCGGAAGATCCAAACGGGTCGACTCGAGAGAGTCCGATTCGCTCGTAAGAGCGATAAAGAAATTTTCGAATTATGAAAATATGTCAATTGAACTTCCCAGACGTAGATTCAAACGATAAGTATTTTAATACTCGTGCTCGTTAGTTACACGGGTAAGAATACGCGAACAGTATACCCATTGTAGTCGCGAGTCGTGAGTTTGTACAACGTATACAAATTCCTATAGGGTCATTGTGGGACCATCATAAACATATGTTAACCTCGCATTCTTCAGATTGGCATTGTTTTGTTATCGAACGAACGTCCGTATAGTAATGTAAGCGGAATATACAGGGTGGCCACATAACTCTGAACAGCTCAATATCTCGAAAACTATGCCATCGATTTTAAAGTTCTTAGTCTTAAATTGCATGGAACTGAAGGGCCTTTCTGACTACATAAACGTGAAGTGGCCTCCCTTCCCCTTTAACGGGGGAGGGGAGGTACCTTTGTAATTTTAAATGGAATCCCCTATAAAATGTTACATATTTAGATTCTACAGGAAAAAACAAGTCAATTTTATCTGAAACATTTTTTTGTCAGATACTTCCATGATGAGATATAACAGTTTGAAGTTTCGAGTTGTAGGTACTTGAAGCGCTCGGAAATAGCGTTATGGAATTATACGCGCTTGAGTCCTTTGCTTATTCGTGAAGAAATAAAATGTACTTTAAATTAAATGTCCACCACGGGCTTGTAAACATTTATTTACTCGAAACATCAAGGTTGTTCTAACATTTTTTAACATTTCGGGAGTCACTGAAGCGCAAGCGTCACGTATTTTTTGTTTCATATCCTCTTTTGTCGTCGGTGGTTCAAACATAACTTTGTCCTTTACATATCCCCATAAGAAAAAATCTAATGGTGTTAGATCGGGGGATCGAGGAGGCCATTGACGAGGTCCCCCACGACCTATCCATTTGTTCCCAAATTTTTCGTTCAAAAATTGCCTGGTGATGATTGCAAAATGTGGAGGAGCGCCGTCTTGTTGGAACCACATTTCTCTTCTAACGTGCAGTGGCACATCCTCCAAAAGCGCAGGCAAATGATTTTTTAATAAATCACAATAACTTGCAGATGTTACAGTTTCTTGAAAAAAATAAGGTCCAATCACAAAATCTCCTATTAGGCCACACCAAACATTTAAAGACCATCGATGTTGAAAGCGAACACATCGCATCCAATTTGGGTTTTCCACGGCCCAATAATGCAGATTATGTCTATTTACATGCCCTGAATTCATAAAAGTGGCCTCATCGGAAAAAAGTATTTTGCACAAAAAGTCATTTCCCACAACACCCTGCAGCCACTCACAAAATCTTACGCGGTGATCGTAATCTGCTATCGAAAGCTCTTGTGATAAAACCATGTGATATGGATGATACTTTTGCCGTTTCAAAATTCATTGAATCGATGAACGACTAATATATGATGTTTGTGCAAGTGTACGTTGACTAATATGAGGATTTAATGTAATTGCTGCAAGAATACTGGCACTATTATTTTCATTAGTGACAGCTTTAGGTTTATTGCGAGTTTTTTTACACAATTTGTTGGAAGATCGCGGTGTACAGTGGATAAAGCCACGTGGTAGAGATACAGAGGAACCAATGCACCATTACCGATTAAACTATTTATTATAACATAAACTACAAAAACTGATTATCATCGTTGCATCCTTACAACCCACGCTACCGGGCATTCCACACACACACTCTCTCTCTCTCTGTTTTTCCCCCACTCTCCGCCTGTCTATCCTAATGCGCGTCCACACTGGAAGTCATTCGCTACATATCCCCCCTTGGCTTTCAGTGTGAGTTTACCGCGTACATTTAACTTATCAAGGTCCTTTCTCAATTTATCTACGCTTAACGCTTTTGTTAAAATATCGGCTTCCATGTCTTCCGATTTTACCTGTTCTATTACAATATTATTTTTCTGAACTTCATCTTTTATAAAAAAATATTTTCTGTTAACATGCTTTGTTCTATTAGTAACCCTATCTTTGTGAACCCAGTCTTTGGCTGCTTTGCTATCTGTTTTTATTTTAATTGGTAGTCTTTTTCCTATGTCTGTGCCTAAACTTTCTAGTAACCCTTGAATCCATCTCATTTCTTGTACTCCTTCACACATTGCCATCAGTTCGGCCTCACAAGTGGACAAAGCCACTAAATCCTGCTTTTTACTTCGCCATCCCACTATATTGTTTCCTATTTTAACAGTATACCCGCTGAATGACTTGGCATCTCTTGTACTGTTCCAGCTCGCGTCTGTGCTTATGGTTAAAATATCGCTCTTGTTATCGTATATTAGTCTATAGTCTTTGGTACCTTTTATATATCGGAATACCCTTTTTATCGCGTTTAAATGGATCTGACGCGGATCCTTACAATATTGAGACAACTTGCTAATACTGTGTGTAATATCAGGTCTAGTCGCAATTCCCAGGTACATTAGAGATCCTAACATCTCTTGATATAACAATTGATCTATCTTTGGTGACCCTTCGTACTGATCTAAATCCTGTTGCACATCTAACGGTGTATTTTCTATTTTGCACTCTGCTAGGCCAAACTTATGTACTATTTTATCTATATAATCGTTTTGCGATAATTCTAATCCTATTTTCGTTTCCACTATATCTACATTTAAAAAACTTTTCCTTATCGTTTCAACGAGATCAAAATACTTTCTTATCTTATCAATATTACTTTCTATTATTTGGTTGTTAGTTCCTATCACTAGAAAATCATCTACATACACGCCTATCAGTAACAGTCCATTGTTCTCTTTCTTCACGTATACACATGGATCTTCTTTTGCTCTTTCTAGCCCTATCTTTTCCATTATTTCGTTCAACTTTTTGTTCCAATAATATCCGGATTGAGGCAGTCCATAAATGCTTTTTATTAATTTGCACACCTCATTTTTTCCACTGTTAAATCCTGGTGGTTGTTCCATGTAGACGTCTTCTCTCAGGTTGCTATATAGATATGCTGCTTTCACGTCATACTGTTTTATCTTCATTTTATATATGCTCGCTATCGATAATATTGCTCTCACAGTTTGCATTTTAATAACCGGTGCGAATGATTCTACGTAATTCGTTCCCTGCCGTTGTTGACAGCCCACTGCTACTCATCTAGCTTTGTACCTTATGTTATCCTTTTCTATGTATTTTTTGTTGTAAATCCACTTTGATTTTATTACTTTCATCTCTGGTCGTCGTGGTACTAGCCTCCACACTTCTCGTTTTCCCATGCAGTCTAATTCTTCCATTGCTTCTTCCCACCTATCAGCTTCTACAGACTCCAATGCCTCCTGTAGATTCTTTGGTATTATCTCACCCGCAGCTATGTTTGCTTGTTGACGTATATTCTTTATTCTATCCGACCTTCTTACACCTTGCTCTAATAATCTTTCTTCATGTTGCTGTCTATTTCTTCTGTGTTCTTCTTCTATTTCCTTTGTCTTCCTTCTTGGTCTAAGTTCTACTCTTCGCGGTTGCACTTGATCTATTCCAGTTCCAACCTCCTCTTCATCACAATCATCTTGTTCTATATAATCTTCTGTTTCTCTATCGAGTTCATTCTGAGCTTCCTCTATTTCTCCTTCCTTCTCTTCATGTTCGTTCCCATCATGGAGTATGTCTATGTAAGTGACAGTACTGAGCCCATTTGATTTTCCATTTCTTTTTCCATTCTCTATAAGTAATGCCCCTCTTTCATTTTCATTAAATTTAACATTTCTCGCTGACACTATTTTCTTCAGTTCTGTGTCATATACTCTATATGATCTATTCCCCTCACAGTAACCTACGAATATTCCTTTCTTCGCTTTTGGCTTTAATTTGTATCTTAAATTCTTCGCAATATAATAATAGGCAACGCTTCCAAATACCTTAATGTATGAAACTGTTGGCTTTCTTCCACACCACAGTTCCATTGGTGTTTTCTCACACCTTTCCCTACAAAAGGTTATATTCTTTAAGAATGCGGCTGTCATGATTGCTTCAGCCCAGAATTCTTCAGGCAATTCTGCATCCAGCAACATCGTTCTTGCCTTATCCAATAATGTTCTATTCGTCCTTTCCGCCACCCCGTTGCTTGCTGGATTATATGGCACCGTTGACTGCTGATGAATTCCCCTTTCTTCACACAAATTCCTAAATCTGCTATTAATAAACTCTCTACCGTTATCTGACCTAATCCTTTTTATTTTCTTATTTAATTGATTCTCGTACCTTTTAAGGTATTCAAGGAAACATTGAAACGTCTCTTCTTTGTTCTTAAGTAAATACACACATATATATCTAGAATAATCGTCTACCAACACATAAATATATCTATTTCCACCTATCGAGTTCACACGCATTGGTCCACATAAATCCATATGTATCAATTCTAATGGCTCTTTAGTAACAATATTTTTTATGGGATAGAATGGTTTTTGTGACATTTTTCCCAGCACGCATGCTTCACACCAACCTAGAGGTTCAGTACGGTACCTAAGGTCTCTGACCATTTCTTTCCTTTTCATACTGTCTAAATAACTTTCGCATACATGCCCAAGTCTTCTATGCCATAATACCTTCTCACAATGTGCTAAATTTTTGTTCTTATCTATATCTATACTTAATCTATTCTGCTTATTTATACCCACTTTATGTGTATCCTTCTTAATTTCTGTATCTGCCGACATTGCATTCTCATCCATTGCAGCTGTTTCCAATATAAAAATACCATCTTGTTCAAAAGCTTCTGCAATTTGTTCACCATATCTCCCTATTATTTTTGCAACACCCTCACTGAATACTACTTTGTGTCCATATTCATTTAACTGACTGACAGATATTAGGTTGGAACGCAATGTTGGCACATATAACACATTTCTTATACAGATCAGATTTTCTCTTTCACCGCAATACACTTTCACTTTAATATCTCCCTTCGCTTGAGATTCTATACTTCTACTTTCATCCGCTAACCATATCTTAACCTTATATTCTATCACATTTATCATATTTTCTTTACATGCTGACATATGCGCAGTCGAACCGGAATCTATTGTCCATGTTTGTCTATTAACACTCTTCTGTAACATACCTTTATCACTTGTCACTAGGAAATTGTACTCACTCTTAGCGCACTTCATCATACTACTTTGTTCTCTTCTCTGCGGCATTCTTCTGTAACTATTTTGGTTACTATTATGTCCATGGTTGTAATAGTTTCCTGGTCTTCTGTTTGGTTGTCTCCCTGGCGTCACATCTTTCCTGTGGTAGCAATCTCTCGCTATGTGGTTATTCCTCCCACATATATAGCACGCTCCATGCTTTCCTCTACTATTTGGCTGTCGAGTTACCTTGTAAGCGTTCTCTGTCTTCCAGGCGTCGTTTCCACCATGTGCACTGTTTTGATTCTGTCTGCTCTCTTCTTCCATTAGTACACGTTTAATATCATCTAAATTGATGTCTCTTTGTGTCCTCAGCACTGCTGCTGTTTTCTCATACTTGGGATGTATTCCCCTTACCATATGATAGCTTACCTCACGTGGGTCAAATGGAGATCCTATTTTGGCACTTTTGGATGCGATATTCCTCGTTCTTGTGACGTATTCCATGACTGATTCATTCGCATTCATTCTAATATTTTTTAACTCTAGTCCAATGTCGATTTTTATATCTTGTATATTGCCCTCGTGTAATCTTCGTAGATCTTCCCATACCGTTTTCGCCTTAGTTTCATCTAAAAATTGACCAGCTTGCTCGTCCGACAATGTAACAATTATTAATCTAAATGCTTCGTCGTTTTTAGATTCCCAAATTTGTCTTACTTTCCATTCCGCCGATTCCGGATCTGTCGATATCGGTGGTTCATCGTCTTCTATTACTTCTTTAAACAATTTTCTCGCTCGTAATATTGCTCGTACTTTCAATGCCCACACATGGTAATTTCTTTCGGTTAATCTGTCTATATTTTTACTCGACATACCTGACTCAGACATGGTTATCCCTCTGTTCTCGACACGTGCTTTTTCTAACCTCTAATTCACTCGTGTACACCGGCGAACCACGCTCTGCTACCATTAATGTTGGAAGATCGCGGTGTACAGTGGATAAAGCCACGTGGTAGAGATACAGAGGAACCAATGCACCATTACCGATTAAACTATTTATTATAACATAAACTACAAAAACTGATTATCATCGTTGCATCCTTACAACCCACGCTACCGGGCATTCCACACACAAACTCTCTCTCTCTGTTTTTCCCCCACTCTGCGCCTGTTTATCCTAATGCGCGTCCACACTGGAAGTCATTCGCTACACAATTCACCGTGCTCGCGAAGCCGCTTTTCTAAATTATGAAATGTTGCATGACATTTTTTGATCCCGTAACGTTCAAAAAACATCACTGCTGCACGCCGATAATTTTTTTTGGCATTCACCTAACGTTAATAACATATTCACTTCTGTGTCAAAAGTAGCCATAATCACAATGTTACTCCTTGAATAACAGCTCTAAACTGAAAACGTTTTCATAGATAAGTTTCTTCATGAATAAGCAATGGACTCAAGCGCGTATGATTCCATAACGCTACTTCCGAGAGCTTCAAGTACCTACAACTCGAAACTTCAAACTGTTATATCTCATCATGGAAGTATCTGACAAAAAAATGTTTCAGACAAAATTGACTTGTTTTTTCCGGTAGAATCTAAATATGTAACATTTTATAGGGGGTTCCATTTAAAATTACAAAGGTACCTCTCCTCCCCCGTTAAAGGGGAAGGGAGGCCACTTCACATTTATGTAGTCAGAAAGGCCCTTCAGTTCCATGCAATTTAAGACTAAGAACTTTAAAATCGGTGGCATAGTTTTCGAGATATTGAGCTGTTCAGAGTTATGTGGGCCACCCTGTATATACTTCATATATATACTTCACTCCTACCAGCGAAATCGTGTCTGGTTCTTTCACCCTTTGTGAGGCCTTTCGCTTTCCAGTGCCTGGAGGCACGAATCCTTCGTTAACATATATAAGTAGGGTCGTAACCACCCTGCTATCAATCAGAGTAGATATTGAGTAAAAGGAACCAGGTGAACTCTAGATCTCCTTTTGCCGTCGGCAATTTGGAGTCACCTTAGGTCGCGGTTTAACTTGATTTTTTATCTCGATTCACATCACTGAGGCTCACCTTCCAGGCTCATTCAGGCGACGCTCAGCTCACGTACCTGCCGGATCTTCTGGTTGTACCTGTTTGCCTTTGCGAAGGTGTGGACGAGATACTTGTGGCACCTCCGCCACGTAAGTTATACGAATCGTCAAGCCAGATACTCTGTATCCGGTTGTTTCACGATATTCATGTCGTCGTGTAGTGGCTTGTAGTGGCGATCCGGTCGGCGTAAACGGTCAAATGAATTTTGATCTCGAGTCACATCACTGAGGCTCATCTTCCAGGCTCATCCAGGCAACCGAAGTGACGCTCAGCTCACGTACCTGCCGGATCTTTTGGTTGTACCTGTTTTCCCTTGTTCCGTTTCTCAGGAAAGGATATCTTTACGAGATATATTACTTTATTTTTAGTACAACCATCCACATTTTCGAACCGTAAGCAAGGCGATTGGGCCTCTTTCGATGCCCCATCTGCCCTGCACGTTTCCCAAAATAACAGATACTAATAGCACCGAATTACTCGTAGTAGCAATATTCCCGAGAAGCCGTTACTCTTCGTCAAAATATTCAGCATTTTATTGACACATTGTCCACATTTGGTGACCACAAGTCGAGCCATCGTCGAGTCCTTTCCTTCCGCTTTCTTTGTTCCGAGTCAAGGCGCTTCTCTGGTTTATGACCTGCTACGGTTCTGCCTTTGGGACATGCGGATTCCCCGCGTGCGTCACGCGAGGGTACAAGCATACCTGCGAGTGACTCCTGGTTTGGAGGTGGTCATTTTTTTCCCTTTCCATTCCATTTTTTCAGTCAACGAATCCGCTTCCCACCCAGTAAAACTCACACCCACACCGAGTTTACCTTTTTACGCCATCCATCATCAACTTCACTTCATCATCAAACACAGTCCGCGCAACCTTGCCGACAATACGGGACGGCCACGGGACGACCCTCCAAGGAGAGCGAGAGAGCGAGACCACGCACGCGGACCACGTGCCAACCGGGTTTTTTTTATTTCAATAAACGGCCCACCATTAAGTGGGTCACTATCAATATAAAACCGCTGTACAAAGAATTACTTTCCCACACATTCCTATTTCCTCATATTTGAGCCACCGTTAAAAAATCGTTGAATTGTATTATACAGTCCACCTTTTTAACAAAAGGTAAAGAAATTTTGTCTCAAGTATATGGCAACTACGAAAATGATTACAGATGTGTTAACGAAGGCTTTAATAAAGGTGAAACACGAAGTCTGTACTCAGGGATTGGGGTTAAATAAGAAACATGTTGATATAAGGAATTAAACAGTATACATTGAAGGGGGGTTTGTTAGATTTCTGGACGATCCATGTGCCATCTGGTGTTAATTCCGTTATACTTCTCTCCGTATGTCACCGCTGTATGTATAAAAGTAAATAAACCTCAAATAAAGTTTATACTGTTTGTATTTAGCTTAAAGTAAATTAAACTGCGCGTATTATTTACCCACAATAATATTAGTCGTATGAAGTTAACAAAATGGAAGAAGTGCCTTTTTTATCTTAGTTCCATTACTCCCACATGTATTTATATAAACACATATTTTGTAATGTTAACAGAATTGGTCGCGTGAAGGCGTGAACAAAGGGCTTTGCAATCCCAGAATACACTCAACGTTTATAAAATTATAAAGGAATATAAACAAATAATAGTAAAAGCATCCGCGTGATAAACATTTACAACAAATCTTCCATACTCCATCAAATGCAGATATGCCGCCAGATGTAGTTCAATAGTGCCACTGTCTTTAGAAACTTCAATTTCAATAGAATAAGAGCGGATTTCTCCGTAAGTTGGAAATCTCTATGCGCCACCATGGTAAGGTAGCCTCGTGCAACCCCAAGCAGGTACCCCCGAGCTTACCCCTTCGATTTCGGGACGACGGAAAACATGTATGCCAAGAACCTATGTACGAAAATACACAAGAACACAACTTTGCGTTTGCAACAAATGAAAATTAAAAAACTTGTTATTGTTCCTTTTTTTATTTTACACATCAATGCATTCTACGCATAGAAAACAGAAAAAGTTTGAGAGGAACCATACGCCGCAAATGAACCATTTGGTTAGGAAAAATTGTAAAAGATTTCATAATGTTTTCAGGTCAAAATGCACCTTGCTCGATTTTCTGTCCCTTTCAACGTCGTATTGTGTTTCTCGAACGCTTCACCGTTCAGGTAGGCCCTACCTCCTACCCAAGCGGCATAGTAGTGGTAAGCCCATGCCTCTATGTGTTACTCTACACAATCAAAACGTTCTGAAATCCTTAACAATTTTTCCTGACTAAACGGTTCGTTTGTAGAATATAATTTCTCTCAAACTTTTTCTGTTCTCAATGTGTAGAATGCGTTAATGTGAAAAAATTAACATTAATTATCAATGTTATAATCAATTATGTATATATGTTTTTACAAATGTCCAACGGCCCAGAGGTGTAGAATCCCACTGTGGTGGTCTTTAGGTATAACTTTTATTTGTATAGCTCCGAACTCAAGTATTAATTCGATTATATGAAGCTCAGCAGTAAAATTATTTATAACAATAAACATTATAGTGTCACTAAAGCTGTCCCGTCGAAACAATGAAATTGGTTACATAATTTCGAAGTTGATTATTCATTTTGAAAGCTAAGTATTAGCATACTTGCTTATTATTTAATTTATTACCAGTTTATTAATTTCCCACAATAAAGAAAGTTATTGTAAATAACCGGTGGGTACATATTTATTAAATGACAGAAGATCTGTGCGTATTATTTATGTCTGTTTATTACATTTTGATGTAATTATATAGCTGTGTATGCATTACTAGATCGAAATGTAATAAAAAGCTATTAGATATGCACATTATATCAAAATGTAATAACAAACGATATAAACAGATACATTAGGAAGGTGTAAATAGTAACATTACTAAATTGTCCGTTAACGATGCATATAGAATAAGTGGTTTTTTAGTAAGTAAAAAAAAGCTTTGTAAATGTCATATTGAACATTGTTCAAAATCTTTTCGCTCGCCTCGACACGCGACTGCACGGCTAGATCTCGTTAAAATTTCTTATAACGCTTCTTGCCCGATACACCTGGGTCTCGGCATAAGAACCAACAGCCACGGTAGTTTTTCTGCCTCGCACCGTGCTCAGCTGTTCGCGTTCGATGCCGAAATCCAGGTGAACGACCGCGATTGTAAACCGCTCGGCGGAGCGTGTTTACATGCCAATGCGGATCTGTCTCGCGGACCATCGTTCCTATATTTCATATGCCAAATCAACTGCCTATTTTCCATTGTCTCCTTAGACGCACCGGCCGTTAGGGCATTGCCCTCATGCTCTAACAAACGGTCGGTGCTGTCGTCCTTGCAATTTCAAACTTCCCTCTCCTTATCCTTTCCTAACCGATGGCCCAAAAGCAGTATAAATAGGTCGACGACAAGCGCTAGCCCTGCTTGTCTAGTACAAATCGATCGACTGATCACGCGCTTTATCTACGTTTACCTAAACTTCTGTGGGCTTCACAGAAGCATTCTTTTCGTACATTCGCGGGCTTCGCGACTGTTCATCATTCTTCTCTCACGTCATCTCTTCTCATTTCTGTTCGTTCCTTTCACGTCTATTTACCTATTTATCTGTATATTTCACTTTTTGCTTCGTATATATTTCTGGTATAATATAGTATTTATTTTCGTACATCTCTCGCTACACCGTTCTTCACCTTACACTTACATTGCATCTCGGTTTCCACGACTTCGAAACTTCCAAACACACACGGCTAGATTCGTCACAAACATTTAAACCGAAGCATCACGTATGTTGCTCCCGCTAAATCATATTGAATACACGTAATGCGAATGGAGCATACAATTTTTTCTTCACGTTAATAACGCTCAGAAATCGTGTTTTATCGGTAACGTTGGGTGTTGACACTGAATGGTAATGGGTCACTCTGGGGTGGTAGCACCCCAAAACCGACGGACACCAAAATACATCTGGTGTCAGGTCTATTCCTATATCTCGTCTGTGGTAGAACTTTATAGGTCTACTTTACCAGTTCCACGAAACTAACGGCGGTGCCATCGGACGCATTTACCGAAAGGTTTGAGGACCCATAAGTGCTCACTTGCTTGTAGCACTGAATAGCGCGGATGCTGGCAGTCATTAACAGTATCTCGCTGGCGCTTTAATTAAAGCACCAGTATCACCACCCGTGGTTCCGTGGGACTGGTAAAGTAGACCTGTGAAGTTCTGCGACGCTAAGCGACCTGCGCTCTCTACCTAAATAGAACATTTGCTCGTGAACTATGTACGACAGCAAAAATATATATAATAAAAATAAAATAAATGAAAAGTAATTTTTTTACTTATATATCCGATAATACTACTTCTGATACTCGACAGCATTGACTGCAATTATTAAAGTAGTGGTAGTAACGAGATAAACGTATTAACAAAGTAAATTAACTATCGACGTGTGATACGAGATGCACGCGTGCTTAAGCAGCTTCGCTTCTCTACGCCAGACGCTGAGCCGCGTCGATGTCGCTCGATTGGCGATACCGTTTTGTTTTCCGCAGCGGCACTGGGCCTAGCGTGACGGAACAGCGTCAGTCGCACAATAAAACACAGACAGAAAGCATCGATCCTCTTACAGACGGCTCCTATCCATATATCCCATTGGGAGGCACTTTTCACACAAAGATGTCTAAAAAAAAATAACTGCGTCCCGACGGTGTGCTCATTATTAACAGAATAGATACCGCAACACGTCTCTATGATTTGGCGTCTCACTTCAATCTTCTGCTGTCTTTTTCCGTCAACAACTCCGTTGGCCGCATACTGCGATATCGATCGTAGTCTTCATACGACTTCACGTCGTAATACCGCAATATCGATCGTGGAGTGTCCACTCGTCGTAACAGTATGATAAAAAATTTAATATTTTTAATTTGCATTCGTGCGCGATTCCACATATGCTTACGTTAGCCGTTGGCCAGCCGCTGGGAAACCGAACCGCGCGGAGCGTTAAGAGGTTCCTAAAGTTGTCATATGATTCTTTTACGATAAGGCGGCCAAATAATCGCAATTTAAGATAATGGAGCCCATTATTTCCAAAAGTATGAATTATTTTGTTATTTCAAACCTGGACAGCTAAGGTCAAAATATCTTGGAAACTACTGTAGATAGGGGAATGGTGCACATGGCACAGTTGGGAGTCGTTTTTTAAGAAATACACGTGTGAAGATAGATTTCAAATATCACCATTTGTTTCAATAATATGTTAAATATCATTCACTTTTCGCATGTTACCGCAATTTTTCAGGCATTTCCAGTGCTCTGACAAAAAAAGTTTTGAATGAAAATTCCTCGGTAGTCACTCTTCTAGGTCAGACTGTAGAATAGCTACTTCCTCTCCGATTTTGACGATTTTTGGATATGATATAAAACTCAACATTTTTAACAACTCTTTCCCATACATTGTGACGTGGCAAAACTTTGCCGCGTCCGCTATCCTGAATAAGGACCGGGCCACCGTCTGTAAGGACGAAAGTTGCAAGCGCTCTTCCGAGGCCCTTACGGATTGGAAGAAACTAACGCATTCGACCGCGGCGCGATCCACGAGTTTGAGAACCGTATCATGGACCCAGGGGGCCCGGATGCCTCTCTCCCACCAGAAATAAAGGCGGAAACTAACCCATTGGAGGGCTCTCCACGATCTGCTAGACGAAACCGACGCAGGAAAAGCGGCACAAGACTACGGGAGCACTGGCCAGTAACTAGGAGGCGTCGAGGAGTTTACGCGCCGATCGTAAGAGTAGATCGGGAAAATATCGTCACAATTACCGGAACGGGGCGCGTTCGCCTCGAAGGCGCCTCTGCGCTGCGCGACGAGAGGCGAACGTTACCGTGAAACTTAGTGTATGTCGGAAGAGGGATGAGAGGTACCGACGGACGCCTCAATCTCCGCGGTACCGAGCCGAGCGAGTGACCGTTTTTCTTCTTCTATCGTTTTCCGTATACCGTATTGTACTTGTGCTTGCCGTCCATCAGCCACTTTCGTACAATATAATATTTCTCGTGCTGGCTCGGTAGCGTTTTGGTGGCCGCTTGACGGCAAAAATTCGCGAAAATATTTGGTGGATCCTGCGTGGACGCACCCGGCGGGATCCTTCCGATCATATAGTATAGTATTATCGTCTTCCGAAAAATTTTAGTGAAAGCTTTTCGTAAAAGCTCTTGCGAAAGATTAGTGTGCGAGCGAGCGTTTTAGGTTAGGTCGCGACCGCGTGTCGACGCGTCCTTGTGTCACCGCTTCTCAGATTACGCGATCCCGGGGACAGGTTACCATATCACCGAATATATTGACCTCGCACGAAGTCTGCATTGTAAATACCTCATGTAAAACATAAACCATTGAATAAATTCTCATTGTTACGCGAAAATGGTATCTTCCTATCGGCGCTTCCATCCCGTCCCGCAGAACACCTGCGAATCCGACGATCCTACACTCGGCCATCCTGCAGGATATCTGGCCTCACCCCCGTTTGGACGCCGTCCGATTGGACGCGTTCCTTTTGGACGCCGTGCCGATTGGACTCCGTACCGGTTGGATCTAACCCAAACCTAACCCAGACATAATCATATATTTCACAATAAAATATCACCATATGTAGAATTCGAAAAGCAATGATTATAAAATTTACGGCGCCCACATGTCACGAATCCAAACGGCACGGCGTCCAAACGACACGAGTCCAATCGGCACGGCGTCCAAACGGTACGAGTCCAATCGGCGCGGCGTCCAAAAGGAACACGTTTTTAATTGCTCGAATGCATGTTCCTGCTCACTACCGAATTGAAATTTTGCCTCTGCTTTCAACAAATCCGAAAGAGGCCGGGCCGTTAAGGAATAATGGGGTATAAATTTTTTAAAATAACCTGTGAGCCGTAAGAAGCTCTGCACCTGTTTAAAATTCTTTGGCTTCGGAAATTGCGCCAGCGCTTCGGTCTTATGTTCCGAAGGACGGACTGTACAGTCCGTTACTATATGACCTAGGTACTCTACCTGGGGTTGTAGAAATCTACACTGGCCCCAGTTGATTAATAGCCCTGATTCACTTGCAACGTTCAAGACCACTATCAAATTGGTTAACCCACTCTGACAATCTGTCGATAGGATAATTATATCATCCATATAAATTAATACTACTTTTCTAGCTATTAATTCCTTAAATATCGAGTTAATGAATCTCTGGAACACTGATGGCGAGTTGCACAGACCGAATGGGACACTTAGGAAATCATACTGCTCGTCGGGCACAATAAAGGAGGTAAACTTCCGGCTATTCTTACTTAACCTAACGTAGAAAAACCCGTTTTTGAGATCTAACATGCTGTACATTTTCGCGGCTTGCAGCAGATCTAACTGATCTTCAATGAGGGGAAGCGGATATCGGTCTCTAACGATTTTTCTGTTCAATTGTCTAAAATCAACGCAAAGTCTCGAAGATCCGTCCTTTTTCTTTACTAGCACCACCGGGCTAGCGTAATCCGAAAGAGAAGGTTGGACGATCCCCTCGCGCAACCATTCGCTAACTTGTGCATTAACAGTATCCCTTTCCGACGGCGATAGTCTCCTGGCGCGTTGAAAAACCGGCTCATCATCTTTTAACACTATTTTCATTTCTACTTCGGTCTCGCGTGTCGCAATGGGTTTATAATTATTAATTATTTCAGATAAAAATTTTCGGTGCGCGGTGTCGTTAACGTACGAAGAATCTATTTCGTTCTCCTCATGTTCTAAATAGATTCCGGAAATATTGGGAATTTTGGTATTCTCTGCTTTACGAATAAAAATCTGCTCCTGCTTAACAGGCAATTCCGTCGCGTCTAAAAGGTCTGTGCCTATTAAAAATCCGTGCGTCATTAGCCCGTCCGGTATTACTCGAATTATTATAAAATAGGAATCCCCGTCTATCTGCGCTTCTGTTTCGAATTCACCCATCGCTTTGTTCGTACCTGAACCGATGCCGCGAAAATAAACATCGCTCTCTTTTAACGCAGGTGCTCTTGGTCTGAGCATACTATACTGATCGCGTCGCATTAAGCATAGGTCGCTATCTGTGTCGAACAAGGCGCTCAGTTCACGCTCGCAAATTAATATTGTTTTAAAATACTTTCCACGCGGGGTCCGTCGCACTGCGCAGCTTTCCTCGGTTGTTGGGGTCCTCTTCGTGGGGCAATCTGCTGCTACGTGTCCGAATTGCCTACACTCGAAACATTTCGTCCCTCTGTTCTTCACCGGGCAATCATAAAAAAAATGATCGCGACCGCCACAACTATAGCACCTTCCTGGAGCCGTATCCCGCGCTCCATCGTCTCGTCGTGGTGACCCGTTCACTCGTCGCGGTGCCCCGCTGTCCCGTCGCTGGACTCCGTCGTCACGTCGCTGGTACATTTCATCACACCGTCGGGGCATTTCGTCTCATCGCTGGAACTCCTTCCGTCGCCTGGGCCTGTTTGGCGCACGCCACATCGCCGTACTTCCTCGCTGTACTGCACCGTCTGACCGCTGCACCCCAATGTTTTTCCTCCAATTCTGCTCGCGTACATCCTCATAAAACCTCACACCCCCGCGGTGGGTGGTAAGGTCACTCCTTTGAACGCCTCCCATAGCAACGCCTGCGATTTAAATTTCTGCAGCTTCGAATGATCCAATGTTCCGTCGATAAGATACTCGATCAGCTCCTCTTGATCGATACGAATACGGTTTGCTAATATTATTTTACGATGAAAATATTCCGCGGACGTTTCTTCTTTTCTCCAAATTCGACCCTCGAATTCCCTACGAGCAGTTATCTTATCCTGCCTGTCACCGAAAATATCTCGCAGCTCCTTCACTAAATCGTCGACACACATTCCCACGTGCTCTGGTTTCGAATGAAACCATTCAAGAGCCTGATTTTTCAGTCGTGAAACTGCTAACAATTTCGCTGCGTTGTCGTCCAGCTGGTAAGTTGTTCGTAGCAACGTTAATTGTCTTTCCCACGCGTCAAACGCTTCACCATTCCCGTCAAAATAATTCGGCATCGCTTTCAGTGACTTGCTGATCGTTACTGACGCATGCTGACTTGCACGCATTGCCGTGTTTTGTAACGCGGATGGTCTACCGATTCCCAGCCTCTGCATTTCGCGCATCATCTCTACCTCGCGCCTCAATAATTGTATCTCGCATTCAGCGAGTTCCTGTTCTCTTCTCAGCGCGTTTATGTCCCTCGTATCAACCGCACTGCCGGCTGACGAACTTTGTGATACCGTGAGATGCTAAAACATTGCTACTTCTCATCTGCTAACGATCAAATTTGATAATATATGCAAAGCTTAAAAACTTACCTAAAACCCATTAGTTCAGTGGGAATGCTAATTGTATGGACTTGTTACGTTCCGAAAAACTATTAATATCCTCATTACTTCTAGCTTTATTCGTCGGCAGCACTCTAGTCAATAACGCTTGCCGTTGTGGGATCTCCCTAATCAACCACGGTGTGTCCTTTGACGAGTATAGCTTCAGCTATCTTCGCGGTAGATGTATATAATATAACAAATAATCTCCTTGGAGTCAACGCCGTCCAAGACGCGTATTTTCGTGCGTCGCGAAGCCGCATTCCAACGAGTCATAAATAGAGATACATATATAGGCAATAGAGACAATGACGCTCCGTCCGTCACCTTTCTACCTAAATATTAAGCAGTAGGATAAGCGAACTCGCCAGTCGGGCCGTAGAGAATAAGCAAACATACCAACGGCCGAGTAAAGGTTCATGCGTTAAAATACAATAACATCGCAAAGTGTGCTTGGCAACGCTTGCCGTTGTGGGGTTACCCTAGTCAGGCATGCCGAACGTTTCAGAGACGTTCCTGTTTACTCGAACTATACCGCTCCTCGACCGTTGGTAGGTATCCGAAGCGAGCGAAAGAGAGAAAGTAAGAGAAAGAGAGAGAACACGTAAGACACGTCGTCGAACTGCCGAACAAAGAATTTGAAGCTTATTGGCTGGGCGCGCGTAGTGCGGAGCCGGACAACGAGCCGTGCGTGCCGAAACGGTGCGAAGGACCGTTACTCATGAATGGACAATCGCGAGGTGGATACCGGTGTCTCCGTAGAAATTATAAAGTATAATTGTCGAGAGGCGAAGATTCACTAAACGCGTTAGCTCCGGCAAAAGCATTGTTCTACGTAATTTCTATAAATAGTACTTTCTTCTCATAGTAAATCTAATTCTATCAGTAATGTTTCTGTCTAACTAGATTAAGTATTTATTCTTAATCTTTGTGAACGAGGAAGTCGAGCCACGCGGATCGCGCACGAGTGTTAGGGATTTCACGCATTTAACCGAGTGTGCTCTCCCTTTTCCTTTACAGATAAACCAGCGCACTAAAGGAATTTAACGATCGACAAATCCTATATACGTAAACATATATATAATTATTCGAAGACACGCAGATAAGCGTGAGAAAAATTAGGGATTTGTCTGGTGAGTTATGCATGAAACGAGAGGTTAATCTCTGGCAATCGTTGACGATTGTGGGATTTACTTAGCCGGAGATTCTCCCGTCGCTCATGTAATTTTATGCTATATCGTATCGATTATATGTGATTAAATATATATACGATATATATATATATATATATATATATATATATATATATAAAGATAATATAAAATCATAAACAATAACAGTGTAAATGTGTAAATTTACATTTACACATTTACACTGTTATTGTTTATGATTTCACATTATCTTTATATTCTGTTATCACTTGAAACACGAAATCATTCAATTATACCATCCGTAATCGCGACTGAATGATATTAGCGACTAACGCAAAGAACCTTGATCTAAGATCAATTGTACAACGTATTTCATTAGAATATATGTAAAGAAAGTGTACTTTCTTTAGTTGAATGTGCCGAGTCTCGCGCGAGTGCGACTGTAGGACAATTGGAAATCTGCAAGATCGACTGTTAGAAAGGGAGACGGAGAAAGAGGATGTAAGAAAAAGCACGTGTGCAAAAATTGAGACAGAGTAGACCGACATAAGTTAATAGTACAGATAGCAGAAAGATAAATTAATAAACATTAATTGTCGTTTCTTTGGTTTTCAGGTGAGCGTGTATATAGTGTAAATAGTAACTCAATGTACATAAATAAATAACGAAAAACTTTGGTTTTCAGAGAAACAAATTCTAGTTTGTTATTAATACAAAAACAAAAAAAATCCCAAACTAATTGTCTTATAAAACGACAATTTCAGTTAAAATGGCAATAAAGCTAATGTTTGAATTTAAATATGTGGCATCACCAAAAGAGCCAAAAACAAACATCATTGCCATAACCTCAATTACAGCAGGGAACAACAAGCAATATGCTCTGCCAGGAGAGATGACATACATAGATAAACACACAGAACTGATGAAAATGGATGTCTATAAAAGAGTAAAAAAGAGTGTAACCAAAAGGCATCAAGTAAGATAGGTGTGGATTTCATTAACCAAAGAAATGGAGAAGGAATATATAGATGAAGAGGGAAATATAATGTGTAATGATACGTACTTAGATGAGATAACAGAGAAAACGGAAAAGGAAGGGGAAACTACACAAAAGAAAGAAAGCCAACAAAACTTGAAAAATATAGCAGAGAAGTTTATGGTTGAAAAATTCACAAGTAAACATTCAAACGCCGAACAATGGTTAGAAATATTTGAAAAAGAATGTACAAGGTTTGAAATCACGGGGAATAGCACAAGGATTGAGATATTAAGATTATTTTTAGATAAGGCATGTTTAGACTGGCACTGTGCAACACTGACAAAGTTGACAGTGGATGCTGAATGGTCTGTATGGAAGGCCAGATTTTTAGAGACTTTTGCAGACCAAGGATGGAGTACAGGGGTGTATGCTGTATCATTTAGATATAGAGAGGGTTTACTAATTGAATACGCAATGAGAAAGGAGAAACTATTATTAGATATGGATAAAGATATAAGTTCAACCACCTTAGTAATGCTTATAGCAGCAGGCTTGCCTGAATTCATAAGAAATAGAATAGACAAGAAGAAATGTAAAGACTCAACTGAACTATTCAATGAAATTAGAAAATGTGAAAGTTGGACAAATAAAAACAACATTTCAAGGAAGAAAGAAGAAAAGGTCGAGTATAGAAAGAAATTTGAAGAAAAGAAGCCATGCAGAAACTGTGAAAGTTTAAATAAGGGCATTAGATATCACCCAGAAGAGTCATGCTGGTTTAAGGAGAGAGAAGGAGAAAAAGAAAGAAATAATAAATCGGGGATTATAGGAAGTAACTCAGTAATAGAGGTAGAATTAAATAAGGAAACATAAAACGAATAACTACACCATTAATCAAAATAAGAATGTTATTAGAGAATAAGCTAGAAGTAAAAGGAACGTATGACTCAGGATCACAAATTTCTCTTATAAATGCGAAACTAGTCAAGATTATAGAAGGAAGAGAAGATGTGAACAAAATATTTTTAAAAACGGTTAATGGTGTAAAAAGCACGAAAGGTCTAATAACCATAAGAATAAGAATTTTTGATATTGAAGAAGAGATAGATGTATTTATTGTGGAAAGAGAAGACTTCGAAGATTTTATCATAGGTCTAGATATGATAAAGAAATTCAAACTAATACAAGATGAAAACGTGAAAATAAAACAAGTGAAAGATATGAACACAAGAAAGACAGATATCACCATCGATAAAAAGATTAGAAAAACACAAGAAGGAAAGATAAAAACACATTCAGTAAACTTTAATGAGCACATTCAGGAAGATTTCCAGATAAAGGTAAGTCACTTAGAACAAGAGAAGGGAGGTCAAATAGAAAGAATTATAGAGAAATATAAGACGGTATTTGCGAAAGATAAATATGATATCGGCACCGTAAAAGACTATGAAGCACGAATTGATTTATTAATCGATAAGTATTGCAGTAAGCGACCTTACAGATGTTCTATGGAAGACAAAAAAGAAATAGAAGAACAAGTTGCAAAACTCTTAGAGAGAAACCTTATTGAAGAATCATACAGTCCCTTGTCAGCACTAATAACGTTGGCGTTTAAAAAAGATGAAAACAAAAAATCAAGACTGCATCGATTTTAGAGACCTCAGTAAAATCATAGTACCACAGAAACAGCTATTCCCGTTAATAGAGGATATAATAATAAGAGCTAGAAATTGCAAATATTTCACAACTCTAGATATAAATTCAGCTTACTGGTCCATATCATTGCGAATCGAAGATAGAAATAAAACAGGTTTCGTCACACAGGGAGGACATTTTCAGTGAATCTGTTT
Organism: Sphecodes monilicornis; assembly: GCA_913789915.3. NCBI lineage: Eukaryota > Metazoa > Arthropoda > Insecta > Hymenoptera > Halictidae > Sphecodes > Sphecodes monilicornis. Next base: position 6,338,716 of record OU565300.1, read on the forward strand.
ACCATTTGGTTTAAAAACATCACCAGCAACCTTTCAATGAATTTTAAATAATATATCAAGAAAACATGGGCTGACAGAATTCGTAATAAATTATATCGATGATATTTTAATACACTCATCATCGTTCGAAGAACATATAAGACACATTGAACAGACTTTAGAAGCAATTATAAAAGAAGGTTTTAGATTAAAGTTTAAGAAATGTACGTTTGCCGCAAATGCAGTGAAATATCTTGGACACATAATACAAAACAACTCAGTAAAACCACTCGAGGATAATTTAATTTCAATACAAAATTTTCCAACCCCAAAAACACAGAAAAACATTCGACAATTTCTAGGAAAAATAAATTTTTATCACGAATACTTACCAAATAGCGCAATAACACTAAACCCATTACATAAACTACTAAGAAAGAATGAAAAATTCATATGGACTGAAAAATGCGAAACTGCATTTAATAAAATAAAAGAACTGCTATGTTCACAACCGGTCTTGGAAATATTTGACCAAGAACTCCCGATTGTAATATACACGGATGCATCAATAGAAGGTATCGGGGCAGTCCTAAAGGAGACACAATTAGATGGTAAAGATATACCGGTAGCATATTTTTCAAGAAAATTAAATGAAGTCCAAAAGCGAAAAAAAGCCGTCTACTTAGAATGCTTGGCAATAAAAGAGGCAGTAAAATACTGGCAGTACTGGCTTATAGGCAAGAAATTTACAGTATACACAGCCCATAAGCCCCCGGCAAATATGAATATAAAAACACGAACGGACGAAGAACTAGGTGACCTAACGTACTACCTATCGCAGTACGATTTTAAAATAAAATATGTACCAGGAAAAGAAAACCTAGGAGCGGATTGTTTGAGCAGGAACCCGGTTTTGGAACCGGAAGAAAACAAGGAGGATTTGTTAGAAACAGTAAACTTAATAATATTACACGAGATAATATCGGATCAAGAAAAGAATAAGGAAATAAAAGAAAAAACACAAGGCCTGAAAAACAAAAATGACATATACTACAAAAGAACGAAAAAGAGAGAAAAAATCACACTATCTGAAGAATTTAGTAGAAAGATTATAAATAAAGTGCACAAAAATTGGTGCCACATAGATATCAGACAGATGATAAAAAAAATTGGTCCAGTGTTGTTAAAAAGGTGGACTGTATAATACAATCCAACGACTTTTCAACGGTGACTCGAATATGAGGAGATAGAAGTTTTGGGGGAAAGTAAATTATCGTACAACGAGGTTATGTTGATAGTGACCCACCTAATTGTGGGCCGTTTATTATATCAAAAAATAAATCCCCGTGGAAGATGGCGGTTCGCGACACCTCCGTCTCCTCTGGGTTGTCCTTTGGACGTCTAGCGACGTTGGCGTCTGAAAAAATAGATAACGAACGAAGGTGTGAAACCATCTATTCGATACGATACGTATCCGTTCGTGACGCTGTTTCCCGTACCCTCCTGACTGCGATAATCGCTATCGAAGGAGGGGGAATACAGCCAAACTGCTCAAAACGCAGAGGTAGTGAACTGTATAGTTTTGACGTATCTCGATAATCGAGAATCCGTCCGCTCGCACTGGCGCAGTCACGGTTAAACCGATTCTACTGCGTGGGCGTCAGCGTAAAGGTGGCGATTAATCTTACAGGGAGGTTGTAAGGCTCCAAGTTCGATGATCCAGCCGAATTAACCCGTGCTTCAACAACCTTGATTCAAAGCTCGTGCGTGACTCAATACGTCACGCGGCTATAGGAATCTCGGTGGAAGACGTGGTCCAACTCACCACTTGCACGTACAAGATCGACTATCTGCGCACAATAGAAGCGGCGTATAATGTAAGCGTGTTCAACCAGTCACTATTCCCACTCTGGTAGTAGCTATATAGCACTAGCGCCGGCGTATGTGGGTGCGACTATGGTGGTTCAACGGGTCAAGCCTGCTGAGATCTACAAGGGGGACGTAGCTAGGACTTACAAGTCAAGACCTGTGGCTGGACCAGTCAACTCCGGCACCGAATAATATACCAGTTCCGTAGAAAAGGCGAGGGTGTGTGAGGTCTGGGACGTCAAAGCGTATGCCAGGGCTTATTGCGGGTACACGACTCGAAAAGAGTGTCCTCCGTGTTACACGGGTGGCCGTATGGAATCGAAAACACGATTCCTTCCAAGAGTTTCTCTTGCACGCTTACGCGCAGAAGAGCGACTATCTGCGTACAGTAGAAGCGGCGTATAACGTAAGCGTGTTAATCAAAAGTTTCTCTTGAACGGCGGGTAGTGAATTCGGGGAACGAACACGAATCTCGCGTCAATCACACCGAAATACACTTGTGCGCGGTGAAACAACAACCATGCACTGTTATAAGTACGAAACTCGGAAAATCCAGAGCTCGATTTATGTATTTGTACTGCCTGTCGGCTCTCTTACAGCGTGTGGAACGATCTCGTACACGAGATCAGTTCCGTTCGCACAGTCGTGCCAAAGCTCGCTGGCAGATACTTGGTACAAGTATCTGATAGCTCGACTGGAGAGTGGACGACAGGTTAATTATTCAAAACTCGTAAAATACAGAGTTTGATAATTCTTGCTTGGGCTTGTCAGCTCTCTTAAAGCGTGAGGAACGATCTCGTAAACGATCTCAGTTCCGATCGCACAGTCGTGCAAAAGCTCGCTAGCAGATACTTCGAACAAGTATCCAATAGCTCGACTGGAGAGTTCTGTTTGACAGCTGCGAAGACTCAGAAGAAGTGTTCGCAAGTGCGCCTCGATAGCAAGTGATCGCGAACCGGCAAGCGTCGCGAGAGATTCTCAGCTGATCCGCTACGCGGCGCTGTCTCTCTCTTATCCGCCTGTCTCTGTTCAACGTATATTTGTATGCTGTTCTCTTTGTGTCTCTTTACCTTCGCGAAGTGAGTTTGAATTTGAAACGTTTTGCACGGTGCCCGGTCGCCGTGTTTGTCAGCTGACTTTGCTGGTGGCCAGAAAGTCAAACCGTTTTTACTTGAATTATTATGGGTTATTGGCACCGCCAACAAATAACCTAGGAGGAATCGCCAACGAATTTAGATCGCGATAATCGCGATAATCGCGAAATTCAAGCACGTTTCAAACTAACGCGATATTTAAACAAATGTACACAGCAAAGAATTTAACAATTTAGGTCCGGCATCAAAACCGTTCGAAATAGTATCAATAGACACCATCGGCGGTTTTGGAGGATCTAGATCCACCAAGAAATATTTACATCTGTTAGTAGACCACTTCACAAGGTACGCCTTCATTATAACCTCCAAGACACAAAGTGCAAGTGACTTCATAAAACTAACTAAGAAGGTACTACAGACAGACCATATAAATGTGATGCTCGCAGATCAATACCCAGGCATTAATTCAAAAGAATTTAAAGAATTTCTGAAAGAAGAGGGAATAAAAATAACATTTACTGCGATAAACGCGCCCTTCTCTAATGGATTAAATGAAAGACTGAATCAGACCATAGTAAACAAAATAAGATGCAAAGTTAATGAAAAAAGTAATAAAAAAGCCTGGGCAACAATAGCGCAAGAATGTGTGAGAAAATACAATACAACAGAGCACTCAGTTACAGGTTACGCACCAGAGTACTTACTAGATGGCACAGATGTAAGTATTCGACCAAACGAATTAAAAGAAATAAATAATAAAGATAGCTGGGATAGAGATAAAATATTAGCGCTAGAAAATACAATCAAATTCCACAACTATAATAAAAAGCTATTCGATAAAAACAGAAAAGAATATATATTTAAGATTGGAGATAAAGCTTATGTGGAAAACGGAAATAAATTAAATAGGAGGAAAATGGACAAATTGATGATTGGACCAATCGAAATAATTGACAAAATATCAAACTCAATTTACAAGTTAGAAACGGGTAGGAGGAAATCCGATACGGACCTCTTTCACACAATTAAATTAACACCAACTTCAGTCGACGAAGAAGACACAGATGAAGAAGAGTTGGAGAAGTGTTCATGATTAAAGAACAATATATATAATTGAAAAGTTCCACCCTCGGGGGGAGGAGAGATGTAAAGAAAGTGTACTTTCTTTAGTTGAATCACCGACGAGATACTGTTAAAGACAGCCAACCTTACGGGAGTTCGTGTCACTCGAATATTTTGGTGTTCTCTTACGCCCTCTAGGAAATATTTTGGCTGGAGTGAGAAACAGAAGGCCACCGACGGCATTTCGTCGGTGCAGAAGACCATTGAGGAGATTCTCGTCGCGATGGGTCGGCGAGAAGGCGAATCATCACGAAAACATATCGATTATCATTAAATGTTACATTATCCGCTATATTTAAGTGGATGTTTTGGAAGCAAAAATAATATCAAGAACAAATAATTATAGAAAATTATTCATAGAAACATAATTCATAGAAATATTGTACGTAAGAAAGTATTAAAGCATAATTTTAGGAAAATCTAGAATTCCTACTTCAACTTTTATATCAGATACCTGAATTTGTAATTTAAAAATATTTCATAAATGAACATTATTTATTTTCTTACACTTCTTTATACATAATTGTTCCAAGAATCGATCTGTGGAAACATACATGTTGAAAAACAGATTAACGTTTATTTGACATACTGTTCAAAATAATAAAGAGTTCGATAAAGAATTACGTGGATGAATTAATATGTAGGATGGGTGGCGAGTGGATCGGTGATCAAACCGGGAAAAGGGGTGTAACGACGAAATCCAAAAATATTATGTGATAGAATATATTGCTAAAAGCTTGAATGACTGTCGGATTAATTGTCTGCTTAAATTCGGATTGACTGTTCTCGGTCCCATCGACGCGACGTGGAAAACATATTTGGAAAAATAGGGGGAGTCCCAAGTGGACATGCCCAAAGCTCGTCCTCGCATTTCTCTCAACTTATAGCCACTTCGCGAAGAAAACATGTGTATGTACAACGGTCCCCTCGTGAAGAGGGAAAGCGTAGGAACGTCTACCTAGAAATTTGAATCTCTGACAAATATACTATTATTGTAAGAGCAGAGATAGAAAAGTTTTTATTGAATTAAAAATTTCAAATAGCGAATAAAAGATAAAAAAATTATTTATCACGCGTCAAATAAAAATAATTCAGGTTATCTCTATTCAACGCATGAAGAATAATGTTTTATTCAATGAAAATTTATCTTTTGGCGTTGAATAAACATTTTATTTTCATCTGTATCTTTATTCGACGGTTTATTCGACTTCGAATAATTTTCTGAGACGCGTTCGAATACTGTAGGAAGGACCGAGCAGTCAGAGAACAGAACGCGCGTTACAATGTAGTCGCCCAATGAGTAGTGCTCGGAGCACTTGGCCGCCACGGGAGCGTGACGCGCGGCCAGGAGATTTGGGGGTATTCTTTGAGAATGCCTCCGGTCGAGCTACGAATTGGTTATGTCTGCTCTAAATCGTACTTCTGTTTGGACTTTTTAACTTTTGCATCATTCCATTTTTGGTTTAACTTACCTTTCCACATTAATATATTGACTCTATTGTAAAAGTTTATTTCATAAGTTATTCTTTCTAAAAAAAATATGATGAATGCTCTTTTTGAACTTTTATAAAAAACCTACATTTATCGATTTTTTACGTGTTTTTCATTTTTTTGTCAATAAGGTTTTGTAACTAAAAATCGGAAAAGATCTGAAATGTCAATACAGTATTTTATCGATAATTATCCCCAACACAGGTCTATCCAAGGATTACGCGCCAGGGATACTATTCTTTGACTTTTGTCGAACGTAAATAGAAAAGGACAGCGGAGCTCGAGAGGCCTCGGTCGCTGAGAAGGGGAAACATTGTAACTCGATACGGATCGAGTCAGGTATATCGGTGTGAGACCACTACTAATCAAATAACAGAACTTCTTTATTTTTTTATAGGACTTTCATTAACATATTTGGTGCATTTGTTTTTATGGAAATGATTATAAGACGCTTTTTTCGCTAGGACGCGTACTTATAATATTTCGAGCGCGAGCGTTAAACAAGACTATTACCACTCGGGATTTTCCCAAGGAGTATAATCGCAATTCTATCGAGTTTGGTCTTATTTTAATGAGAAAAATTTCACAAATACGTTGGTAAAAGTTCTGTAACAGAAGAATGAAAAATAAAAGATTTTGTATTTGTGTTACCAGAGTCGAGCAGAGAGTCTCCACGCCCGGGTTTTTCGTGCAACCGGTACAGTGCTGCTCCCTAGTCTCTTGAGGTCCATGTTTAGCACGGACCAGAACCGAGGTTTAGGGCGGCCCAGAACCGAGGTCCACGTTTAGCTCGGACTAGAACCCGACGTCCACGTTTAGCTCGGACTACAACCCGAGGTCCATGTCACAGACTTAAGACTACTACAGACATTGCATCTTATGGGCTTTTCTGTCTAGGCCTCGGGGGGCCACAGTGGCCCCCGTACCATTTCGGTGTCGCGCTCAATATTACCGATAGTTCACGAATTTACGCGTATTAGCAAGAACTGAATATTCCGTATACTGTATTTTTACTACGGGTGTTTAATATGATTTGGTGGCTATGAATGCATACGGCGCGTGTATTTGAACGGTGAAAATAATATTTATGAAGAAAGTATTACAAAAATACGAATTGTAGTAAAATAAATTTGGTTTCTATACGTAACATTATTTTTATTACTCGTGTCACTAATGAATGTATATTACAATAATTTTATACACTTTAAACCAGTAGTTTACTTTCTTATTTACACTTAATTAATATAAATTCTATGCAGTTGTTGAGTGCGTACACATTACACATATATTAACTATTCTTGTGTTTCCCTATTTTTAAAATGAGTACTTGCATTCTTTTCATCTGTAGAGAAATAAGAATTCATTAAATTTTCATAAATTTATTAAATTCATTAAATTAAATTTTCGTTATAATATTTTTATATAATTTATATGTAAAGCAATACAAATTTTCATCTATTGTATTAGTTTAATTCTATTATGTCCAAGGAAACATTGCTCTATTATACAATATGTAGAAAACAATATATTTTACTGAAAAGATATAAATTTTTTTTTAAAGACATGCGTCATTAATTCTTGCTAAAATTTTATTAACGTGATTTATTATTCCTATTTACGTCTTTTTGCGACTCACCGCCCAGTTTTATTCGATTAAACATATATACATATTTAGCTACGATGATTTTTGTGTGCAACAACAAATAGCGTAAGCAACTAGTGGTCACGTACAAGCACTACCATATTTATCGAGCTCGAGACTTTTCAAATTCCACTGGCTTCTGTAGTCAGATTTTGTCGTCGGAAATGTTTCGCATGCAGTTTTCAGTGCAATGTACGCTGCATGATAATCCGATTTATGTCGTGTTTGGGCTTATTTTGATCAGAAAAACATTTTCAATCGATAGGTGATTTTACCATTATGATACTGTTAATAATAAATAAAATTGGATTTATTTATAATACAATGTTGCCTCTGATGCTGAATCACGTCCATATCGTACGTCGCCGGTACGTGTGCCTCCTGAAGACAACAATGTAAAGGTTTCACTAACGCGTATTAATAACAATAAAATGTTTATTATGGTTCACAATTCTGCCATGGAAACATTATGAGTCGATTGCAAATGCTTTTTTGATGAAAATAAGTCTAAACATGCCACAAATCGGATAAGTTAAACTGTATTTGTATGGAAAAGTTTTCTTCGAAGTTCAGGAAAGAATTTTATTTGAGGCTTTCGACGACGTATTCTAATCTGCATAATTTTTAATATATGAATATTAGTTTACACATGCTCGTGTACACTGCAACAATTATCATGCCGCGAATGTTTACACATTTCTTAATATTTTCATATCGGAAAACAATACCTTTCGTGTTAAAATTCAAATTAGTTATGTTGATAAGTTAACACTTGTTAATAATATAAAAATGATGAAAATAATATTAAAACTACACGTGTGCTCTGCGAATTGCTTTGGTGAACATGGTTTTATATCCATATAATCAGGCGTACATATATGTATTAAAAAAAATACGAATTAAAAATTGCAAACTTTTTAACAATTTTATATTCGCATAAAAAATTTTGAAAAATGATAATGATTTTTGAAGAAGTCATCGAATATTCAAATGATCGTTCAATAAAATCTTCAACGATTGGAATTTCTGTGGTATAGATTAAAAAGCAACGTGTCTCTGAATTTCCACAGCTTCGAAAAGCAGAACAAAACAATTATCTCATCGCTTGTGATAGAAACCGCTTTCGATGCGAGCATCGATAGTTTCTTGTACGAACGTAATGCGGCAACATTGTACTTTTGAAGCTGACAACGCTGTAAAATCGATCCACCTCAGACACACACTTTATGTGTTGCATCCTCATATAGTTCACCAGCTGACCGTTCCATTTCGATAGAGTCCGCTATCGTACTAGGGCATTTTCTACAGAGTCGGTAATTCAGAACCGTAGACAGAAAAATGCATTGCATGCAATGTCTGTAGGTATCTTAAGTCTGTGTCCATGTTTAGCTCGGACTAGAACCCGAGGTCCACGTTTAGCTTGGACTAGAACCCGAGGTCCACGTTTAGCATGTTACAGAGTTCATTTTTTAGAATGAATAAAAACTAGCTCTAACACTAGCATGAATTAGAATTCACTGCCCTGAGTGCTCAAACGTCTAATAATGAAATTAAATTTGTTTAAGAAAGAGAACTCATTGTATTGTATAATTCAGAGAAAGAAAGAAAATGTACTTTTAACTCTGATATGGCTTGGAGAAAAACTGCCGAGCGTTGAAGCTTATTACCACGTTTTTTACTCTTAAATTGAACGCTCTGGATCTCTTAAATATGTTATAGATTAGTAAAATTTGAATTTATTGGTGCGTATAAGTAAATTTTACCGAAAATTAATCTATACTTTCAGACATGATTACAAAAATTAAAATAATAATATAAATTAATTTAATATTCAGTATGGAACAAATTTTAATATCAAGACAATTTTATGATGGACACTGTATCTTTTTATTTATAATGTCGTATCGTTGTATCATCTTTTGAGACGGATTCAACGACGTCTGTATCCGTTACAATTGAATAAAAATTCATGAAAAATTAAATATAATTCATTATTATTATTTGCATAAAATGTTACATCAATTACGGCGAAAAACTAATCGATACTTGCGATGCAAAGTGCATGTCTTTCGCAGGCAAAACGGGAAATCTGGCGGCCAAATGTTTTATTGCCCCCCGTATTCCGATTTCTTCTTCGCGACTCCGAAGGGACCATCTGCAGTTTCCTGGCCACTTTCTCTCAAGTCCTCCGTACTAGGACTGTTACTTTCCTTCGAAGGTCGAAGATTTCGAAGCTTCGGAGCTTCGAATATCGAAGCCTAGATTCCAGAGACTTCGAAAGTGATGAAAATCGAAGTTTATTTGTTCGATTAACAAAAACAATTTTTTCGCATATCAAATGTTTCTATACACAATATGGGGTCCTAACAAGTAATTGACAATTTAAACCTTTGCACTCGGAACTGCTAGAGCTCCAAAACCAAGCATTTCTGCCGATCTGGAATATGTCCATTGTGTCTGATTCTTTTCGTTTTAGTCATACAAAACTGATGTAATTTACTCGTACAACATGTACATATTTGATAATTTATTAGATACAAACAAATTTAACAATGTGAAAAACGTTTTAGATAGTATACAGCAATTTTTAGTGGTGACTCAGAGTCACCACTCGAGTGCAAAGGGTTAAAAAAACCTCAAACGATAAATTTATATCGGCTTATTAACGATAATAAAAAAACGCAGTGCATTTCGTCGTCACAAAATTGAGCGTACAGCGCGAGCATTGAAATAAAAACTATGGTTTTAAATACTCCTTTTACGTTAAAAATCTGTAAAATCATTTGATCTATGTGGCGTTCGTATTAGCCGCGGAAAGATCCGTTTAGAATACTTTCCCTTTGTCAGAAAGTGTGCACCGTGTGAGGCCGAACTCGAGTGCGGGCAATAAAACTGACGATTGTCAGAGCTTCGGTCGTCACGGGAACATTTTCTAACTCTACGCGTTTCTCGGGAAGGGCTTTCCCTCGATTGTCGTCGGGACGATTTCGGCGCGTCCACGAAAACGGGCAGAACCAGTGATGCCAGAACGTGGGCGCGCGCCCTCGGACTCCCCTACATCGGTGTTCAGACGTACCCCCACTTTGCTTCGACTAGCGCTAGGCCCACGAGGAAGCTCTACCCCTACCGTGCCCGTATGCGGTGGCTCGTCGGCCGCTCGGTCGTAGATTTCGAATGTACGGATCGTTCCTCGGCAATTCAACTATTTCAGCTTACTGGCGCATTCGATTCTCGGTGCGGCACGGCACACGTTTTGCTGTAACTTTTGACCCAAAGCAGCTATCAAAACGAAATTTGTATTAAATTTTTTTTTAAAAAGTCGATTTAATACTAAAATATGTTTTGAATTTTTAAAATCATTTTTTCTTGTTCTTTTAAAGTATAGCTGGATAAGGTGGCCAAAGGTTCCCCCAAACCAAATTGATCTTTAGTCACACTATGCTTAACAAAAAATTACGAAAAAATTCGTGAATATTTTACCGAGTAGCATACATGACCGAGATTTTTTTCAGAATCTTTGGTTGCAAAATCGATATTTAAATAAATCAGAAAGCATAAAATCGCCGATTTTATATCGAAGTTTTCAATTCACCACGTTTATATTATTATGTAAACTGTGTCTCGTCATGATTATTTATGTGTATTTTTTTAGATTTTTTTCGATTATGTGAACACGTTCAAATAAATTGAAAATCTCTAAAAATTCGAAAAAATACGTATTTCCTATTGAAGTTATGGAGATACCAGTTTTATAAAAATTCAGTAATGAAATATCGTTGAAACAATTGTTCTTAATTTTTTTCAGAATTTTTGATGTCCATTATTGTGACCAAAAATAAAAATAAATTTTTTCGATGCCTCTTCACTTTTTTGTAGGTGTCTCATGTAATAATAAACGTTTTTATATTCGGAAAAATAATGTACAAACTTACATGGAGACAGCGCGGTCGACGGAAACGGATTTTCCTGAAACTTGCGGGTTTGGAAGAAGTCGTTTCCAAATTTAATTTGGCAAAGCAGTAGCGTGCACTTCTCCAGATTTTCCGAGAAAAGTGCATTTGAAAATCGTTTAACTCATTTATATGGAGATCGCGTTAAATACTGAACAACAAGATGATAGTAATGACTAGGTTGCTGGTTCGATTCACGCTGTCGACATTATCTTTTTTTTCAACTGATATCTACCTCAATTTTAAGAATATACCTAAAATTGATGAAATCTGTGCAAAATAAAAAGTTATTTTCTTTTTTTAATAGAAAATGCATGTTCTTTATTTGTGGACATCGGAAAATTTGATTTGATAGCTTTTTTAGGTCAAAAGTTATAACAAAACGAGTGCCGTGCCGCGCCGAGAATCGAATGCGCCCGTTCGCAACACCGGTAAGCTGAAATAGCTGAATTGCCGAGGAACGATCCGTACGTTCGAAATCTACGGCCAACCGGCCGACCAGCCACCGCACACGGACACGATGGTGGTAGAGGTTCCTTGTGTGCGTAGCGGCTAGTGGAAGCAAAGTGGGGGAACGTCTCAACATCGACTAGAGGGAGCCACGGACATTTCTGGCATCACTGGGCAGAACCTTTCCGAATGTTGAGCAGTGCACATTGGCGTATCGTCTTCTCTTATAACAGATCTGGCCAACCCGAATGTTTTCACGGGCAACTTTGATAGCGCGTAACGTTTAGTGCTGTTACTTTCCTTCGAATGTCGAAGATATCGAAGCTTCGCTTTCAGAAGCTTCGAACCTTCGAACCTTCGAAACTTCGAAACTTCCAAACTTCGGACCTTCGATTCGTTTCCAGTTAACGGATAAAAGAAATAAATTTTCATAAATTGTTTCTATATTCACTATCTGAATTATTTCAATAATTTATTGTTAAGATAATATATTTATAATTTGAATTATCCTTTCGATAGCACATTGTTAAAATAATTGCTTAAATAAATAAATTTTATAATTTGTTTCTATATTCATTATTTGAATTGTTATTTCAATTATTTATTGTTAAAATAATTGTTTAAATAAATAAATTTTTACAATTTGTTTCTATATTCATTATTTGAATTATTTCAATAACTTATTGTTCAAAAATTGTTTAGACAATGTACGCGTATTTACATAATTAATATAGGAACACATTTCTATAGAGTATAAAAATTTATAATCTACAGAAATTTCTATAATCTATAGAAATGTTTCTATATTCATAATGTAAATACTTGTACATTCTTTAAATAATTATTTTAACAATGGAATATTGAAATAATTCACATAATGTATATAGACACAAAATATGGAAATTTATTCATGTAAACCATTATTTTAACAATAAATAATTGAAATAACAATTCAAATAATGAATATAGAAATAAATTATAAAAATTTATTTATTTACACAATTATTTTAACAGTGAACTATCGGAATGATAATTCAAGTAATACTTTACTACACGCGGGGAATCCGCGTGTCCCAAGGCAGTACCCTGTATATAACCCCAGTACCGTAAAAGGTAATAAAAACATTAAAAATCAGAAAAGCGCCTTGACTCGAACAAAGAAAGCGGAAAGAAAGGACTCTACGATGGCTCGATTTCTGGTTGTCAAATGTGGATAATGGGTCAATAAAATGCTAAATGTTTTGACGAAGAGTCACGGCTTTTTGGGAATATTGTGAAAAAAATGACCCAAATGACTAGCTCGCAAATGTCCCGGAGATATCCCCACTACTGCGGGGTGTACCCCCTTGAGGGGCCGTGAATCTCGAGAGGCCTCGGTCGCCGAGAAATATGACACCATGCGGCTCGGGTGTATCGGTGAGGCCACACTAATTCGAATTTCCAACTTCTTTATTATTAATTATTTTTTTATGGAACTTTCACCAACATCTTCATGGCATTTTTCTAATGCAGAATCATACCAAATAAGACATAATTCTGATGATATTTACTTGTGTAATAGACAATTAAAGTTTCGGGCGTGAGGAAGGATAGCGTATGGGAAAGAAAGAGACGCGGAGAGTCGCAGTCGGCGGCACAGTTCAAAGGCTCGCGCGTCCTCACAATGTATTACCAGGGAATAACTTTTTTATTATTACTCATTTTTTTATGAGACTTTTTCTAATAGATTTGTGACATTGTTCTGATTAAAATGATACCAAACACGATATAATTCGGATCATATACAGGAGTAGGGTCATTATAAATAGGTCAGGTACATAACATCGGTGAGGCAAAAGTAATGCAATGACGACACTTTTTCATTTTTAATTGATCTTTTAGGAGACTTTTACAATCATATTTGTAATATTTCTCTGATCAAAATAATTGCATTTAATAATTGCAGACAGTGCTTTCGAGCATTAGAAGTGGTATTATCGGAAAAATAAGTAATAAAAATTACGTTTCTGCTTTCTACTAAGGATCTCGATAAGAACGATTGAATTTGATCGTTTCTTGTAGATTGTATTTATTCTTCCTTTTTATTCTATAATTATTACAGAATATTTTTTCTTTAAGAAAAATTATTTTATAAATATCCCATTAATTAAATTAAGTGTAAATTCTGATATTTTATAAATTCCTACATCTACAGGCTATCGATTATAAAACAGTGATTCCAGTGCTGAACAATAAGGAAAATAAGTAGGCGATAAGAACTTAATGAAATTATACAATAATATGTAATTATTATCCAAAAAATCACAGAATGGATAATGACATTCTTCATTTATTTATTACCTAAGGTATTACATCCATTTACCTCTACGCCACTCATGCAGTCGTGCGCAGTTGACGAGCAAATGTTCTATGTAGGTAGAGAGCGCGGAACTTTTAGCACCGTGGAACTTCATAAGTCTACTTTATCCATTCCACGAAACCACCGGCGATGCCATCGGATCCGTTACCGACCGGTTTGAGAGCCCATCAGAGCCCACTTTTCGGCGACACCGAATACACGGGGGCTGGCTGTCTTTAACAGTATCTCGTCGGTGGTAATGTGTAATTGAACGGATTGTAATCCATGATAATGTCGCACGAAGTAGTTAGCTTTAATTGATTAAAGCTGGTTGAAGCTAGTTCTGCTTGAAGCTCACAGATGCTGAAAAATGAACCAGGATATGTTGCATGCTAAACGTGGACCTCGGTTCTGTTCCGGGCTGAACGTGGACCTCGGGTTCTAGTCCGTGCTAAACGTGGACCTCGGTTGTTGGAAAAAGTGGTGGCAAAAAAACACGGGCGTGGGGATTCTCTGCTCCTCTCTGGTGTTACCATTGCAATCGATATGTAAGCCTTTGATCTATGCCGAACGTTGCTACTCTACGCGTCTCTTTCTTTCCACATGCTGTCCTTCTTTGCGTTCGAAACTTTAATCGATTATTAAACAAGTAAATATAATCGCAATTGTATCATGTTTGGTCTTGTTTTAATCCAAAAAATTTCACGAATCCGTTGATTAAGGTTTCGTAATGAAATAACTAAAATTAATTAAGTTTCTTCATTGCATTAGTATTGATTCACCGATTTGCGACCTCGGATCGTGTTACATTGTAGCTCAATCGACTGCGCAAGGGGAACCCCCTAGTAGTGGGGATAAAATTTTCACATGATCCGCATATTCGGGAACGTATTTGCTTGTGCAACGAACAACGAAAGTTTCGGGCGCAAAGGATAGCATGGGGAAAAGAATGAGAGACGCGAAGAGTCCTTCTTTTAAGCTTATAGTATATATGTATATACATATACATGTATGAGTAAACTCGTAGAACAGGCATGTCCAGAAGTAGCTTACTTGGACGCATTTTCGAGGGAGACGCCTACTTCTCCGGACCGCGCGTCTCGCTCCCCGTGGCGGCCGTTGTTCTCCGAGCTCCTCAGGCTCGTGCCTACCGCTTGCGGTATGTATTTGCGTGTGGCGCTTTGGGGCGACCGTCATACCCATAGGTTTCCACATCACCCATGAGGTACTATGGTCAATGCGTTTTTTTTGTCAGTGGTATCCCCTATAGGCCTATTCCACTGCGTCGCACGATAATTTCAAAAAAATAAATTTGGAAAATAGTTTTTATTGTACTGTCAAATCATCCTTTTCCTGCACGAATATCCAATTAAAAATTCTGATGAATATTCTCTTCTCTTAGGAGGCGTGAGATTTCTATGCGAGCTCTCGCTGATTGTAGATCTGACGTATCACTTAAGTTTATTCAATTTAAAATCACAAACGCCTAATCAAGCCATTTCCGAATTGTGCAGTTCTAGTGAAAATGCGTAATAGTCAACCTTTGAATACCGCAATAAGCATGCTTTCCTAATTGTCAGTAAAATTTTGACAGTATAATAAAAACTATTTTCCAAATTTATTTTTTTGAAATTATCGTGCGACGCAGTGGAATAGGCCTATAGGGGATACCACTGACAAAAAAAACGCATTGACCATGGTACCTCATGGGTGGTGTGGAAACCTATGGGTATGAGAGTCGCCCCAAAGCGCCACACGCAATACATACCGCAAGCGGTAGGCATGAGCCTGAGGCGCTCGGAGAACTACGGCCGCCACGGGGAGCGAGACGCGCGGTCGGGAGAAGTAGGCGTCTCCCTCGAAAATGCGTCCAAGTGAGCTACTTCTGGACATGCCTGTCGTAGAACGTTGTCCGGTCGAGGTAAGCAATGCGATAACGCATTTGTCGGCGCGCTGCGTTGTTACACGATCAACGCGTTAAGGTCGGGTTATACATGTCCGAAGTTCGAATCAGACCGAACATTGTAACCCAGGTTTAAATGAGAGTGTTCACATACAGAAATCGGCGTCCGACTTCTCAACGATTCTTTTTCTTCGAGTCGGAAGGTCATATAGCTCGAGCGGGTGACGGCTCCCTGCTGTGCGTGGCACAAAAAAAGGTTTCTATGGGCGCCAAACCTCCTTTAGGTAAACTATCGGTTGCTCTAATTTACAACATCATGGCCATAGGGAACGTTCCTGCCACTTGGTGAATTTTTCTTATATAATGATTTAAAATAATTATTAGAAACTATATTAGAGACATCGTTGTTCTAAAAAATTTTCCATCAGGTTCAAGTGTAAAAAATTTTGTTAAAAAATGGTCGTTTTCTACGATTCTTCCTCTTTGAAATTCCGTTTTTTCCCATTATTTGTAACAACTTGTTGTCATCTTTCAGGTTACCTGTTAATTCCCGTATCCCAATGACTAATTAGCTACATGTGTTTTCGATGTACAAGCAAAATTACATGCTTATTTAAAATGCGACAGAACTTTTTTTGTTATAACGTTTAAATTCCTTAGCTAGGTATTCCCCGCCTATTAGCACGATGAACTCTGAAAAGTTTCAGTTAATAGTTTTTTTAAATAAACGTTATATATTCTGCCTTCGTGCCGCCAGCGATCGGAGAGCATATCCTCCAGGAAAATATTTTGCGGCCAGTCGTCCGACTCTAGCATAAGCATCTCCCGAGCTACAGAGTGGAGTAAAAGGTTCTCGGAACCCCTGTGGTTAAGGTAGCAAATGACACGATCTTCGGCTCTTGGCCTTTGTTCGAGCATCTCGAACGCTTCTCAAGTTACCTCAAAGTTCGGATGGAAATGTATAAACACTCCAAAAACGCGTCCGGACGGCTCTGTACAGGGTGTCCCAAAAATGTCTGAGTTCCTTTAAAGGGGAGGTTCCTGAGGCCATTTGAAGCGACATTTTCCTTTGCAAAAATGGCCGTTTCGGCTTTGTTAAGGAGTTATTAACGAAAAACACGGACCAATCAGAGCGCGACCTAGAGGCGTGTTGGCAGAGACGGCCGCGCGCGACAGAAGTCGAGCGATGGTGCTACACCGCGGTCGAAAGCAAGGAACAAACAAGAGAAGAAAATTTTTCGAGTCCTATGTCGGATAGTTCAAATTTGAATATGTTGTAGTCTTTAGTAGCCTATGAAGGAATCTCGAAGGATTTTTCGAAATCTTGAAAAATGTTGGATTTGCAGACGTGTAAAGAAAAGTGGCAACTTTTCTTCAATAAATTATAACACTAGAACTAACGTACCGAGGAAAATGAGATTTTAGGAGCTTATAGTGAACACAGAAGAATATCTATTGAAAATATTTCGATTTGGAGAAAATGATTTTTTCACCATTTACTTTGAAAAAGTTTTAAACAAATGCAATTTTCCTATAGCCGGGACTGTTTTAAAAATTCGAAAGAAAACGAGGTAACAGCTCCAAGTCTCCTCTTTACGGACCTATTTTTTAAAAGGCAGTCGCTTTAAAATTGACGGAATTAGAATTATTTTAAAACCTTGCTTACCTTGGTACTCCTGTAGAGCCCCAGCGAGGTGAAAATGATTCCTGTATTCACAAATTATTCTGCGTGAAACACTGAACCTGCCCACTCGTTAAATTCACAAGAGCATTTTAATTATTCGCTCTACGAAATTATCGAGCAGAAGGGGTCAATGTCCTTTCACTGCACGATCCGGCCCACATTGTTGATTTATTCACGATCACAATAAAACTATTCACATATATCCATTGGGTCCACAAACGTTGAAAGAAATCCACACAAATGATTCACAGAAATCCACATATCACGCACAACTAGTTCACATTTGATGCACGTAAATCGATCATTTCGACTAGCCGGTCCGCGAAAAACTGTCCATGAAATCTGTCTGTCTATGCTGACGATCGTAGGAAGACTAGTTCAGAACAGCTGACGAGGTTAACGGCCTTTCAACAGCACACTGCCGATTTTCATTTCAGCAACTGTTCGATGGAACCGTGTTTTCAAATGGAATGGGAAGAGTAAATGACCGCCCCTCTTCAAATCGGGGGTCATTCAGGTATGCTTCTACCACCGAGCGTGGCCATAAACCAGCGCCTTGTGTCGAAGCTCAACCTTGACGATGGCTCGACTTCTGGTTACCAAATGTGTACAATAGGTCAATAAAATGCTAAAAGTTTTAACGAAGAGTAACGGCTTTTTGGGAATATTGCTACTAGCCTTTCTTACACCGGTATACGGAATACCGGTATTTTGTGCTAATTTGCAATTTCGTGAAACCGGTATTTGCTAAGGTAAAATACTGGTATTTTCGGTATTAGCTATAAATAATAAATATTTTTTAGGGCATCTACTATTATTTGAAATTTACAAATTAATTTTTCTGTATATAACGACTTTAATAAAGAAAACGAAAAGGAAGAAAAGAAAATAACAAGGTCAAATTTAATTAAGTTCGTCGTCAATTTCCGCAAAAACATTTATAAAAAGCAAACACAAACCTATCCAGAAGAATTCGTTGAAGATGATGTTGATGTTAATATCGAAAAAGAATTGTCTCTCGAGAAGAAATTACAATTAGCTGCATATAAAAAAATTTCGGGGCGGTTAGACAGTATTTGCGAACCGTAAGCAAGGCGATTGGGCTCATTCGATGCCCCACGTGCTCTGCACGTTTTCCAAAATATGCCATCGTTTATGGCCATCGATGGAATTTTCATGGAACCGTCCCAGGTACGGTGGCAGGAACGCTTGTATCCCCTTGACTTGAACGAAGGATGCGGAAATAAAGAACTCGACGATGGCTCGACTTATGTTTACCAAACGTGTGCAGTAGGTCAATAAAATGCTAAACGTTTTCACGAATAAGTCAAGCCGCTTTCTTCGTTTATTACCTGTTACGACAACACCTCTCTGGGACACGCGGATCCCCCGCGTGCGTCACTCGGGGATACAAGCGTACCTGCCACCGTACCTGGGACGGTTCCATGAAAATTCCATCGATGGCCATAAACGATGGCATATTTTGGAAAACGTGCAGAGCACGTGGGGCATCGAATGAGCCCAATCGCCTTGCTTACGGTTCGCAAATACTATCTAACCGCCCGGAAATTTTTTTATATGCAGCTAATTGTAATTTCTTCTCGAGAGACAATTCTTTTTCGATATTAACATCAACATCATCTTCAACGAATTCTTCTGGATAGGTTTGTGTTTGCTTTTTATAAATGTTTTTGCGGAAATTGACGACGAACTTAATTAAATTTGACCTTGTTATTTTCTTTTCTTCCTTTTCGTTTTCTTTATTAAAGTCGTTATAATTATATAAATACCTTAAAATATTTTCTATTTCACTATGCCTTTCCTGTATACGAATTTTCAATGCACTGTTATAATTCGACAGACAGTAGCGTGTCCTGATCTTTAAGTGATTGCAACATAAAATTTATTGTTGCATTCGCTGTTAATAAGTTGGAATCCTTCCGACATAATGCTTCCACAGACAGCTTTATTGGAAGCATAGCTGATACAGTTTTTGATATTAAATCGAATTCGTTATCAGAAAAATTAATTTGTAAATTTCAAATAATAGTAGATGCCCTAGAAAATATTTATTATTTATAGCTAATACCGAAAATACCAGTATTTTACCTTAGCAAATACCAGTTTCACGAAATTGCAAATTAGCACAAAATACCGGTATTCCGTATACCGGTGTAAGAAAGGCTAGTAGCAATATTCCCAAAAAGCCGTTACTCTTCGTTAAAACTTTTAGCATTTTATTGACCTATTGTACACATTTGGTAACCAGAAGTCGAGCCATCGTCAAGGTTGAGCTTCGACACAAGGCGCTGGTTTATGGCCACGCTCGGTGGTAGAAGCATACCTGAATGACCCCCGATTTGAAGAGGGGCGGTCATTTACTCTTCCCATTCCATTTGAAAACACGGTTCCATCGAACAGTTGCTGAAATGAAAATCGGCAGTGTGCTGTTGAAAGGCCGTTAACCTCGTCAGCTGTTCTGAACTAGTCTTCCTACGATCGTCAGCATAGACAGACGGATTTCATGGACAGTTTTTCGCGGACCGGCTAGTCGAAATGATCGATTTACGTGCATCAAATGTGAACTAGTTGTGCGTGATATGTGGATTTCTGTGAATCATTTGTGTGGATTTCTTTCAACGTTTGTGGACCCAATGGATATATGTGAATAGTTTTATTGTGATCGTGAATAAATCAACAATGTGGGCCGGATCGTGCAGTGAAAGGACATTGACCCCTTCTGCTCGATAATTTCGTAGAGCGAATAATTAAAATGCTCTTGTGAATTTAACGAGTGGGCAGGTTCAGTGTTTCACGCAGAATAATTTGTGAATACAGGAATCATTTTCACCTCGCTGGGGCTCTACAGGAGTACCAAGGTAAGCAAGGTTTTAAAATAATTCTAATTCCGTCAATTTTAAAGCGACTGCCTTTTAAAAAATAGGTCCGTAAAGAGGAGACTTGGAGCTGTTACCTCGTTTTCTTTCGAATTTTTAAAACAGTCCCGGCTATAGGAAAATTGCATTTGTTTAAAACTTTTTCAAAGTAAATGGTGAAAAAATCATTTTCTCCAAATCGAAATATTTTCAATAGATATTCTTCTGTGTTCACTATAAGCTCCTAAAATCTCATTTTCCTCGGTACGTTAGTTCTAGTGTTATAATTTATTGAAGAAAAGTTGCCACTTTTCTTTACACGTCTGCAAATCCAACATTTTTCAAGATTTCGAAAAATCCTTCGAGATTCCTTCATAGGCTACTAAAGACTACAACATATTCAAATTTGAACTATCCGACATAGGACTCGAAAAATTTTCTTCTCTTGTTTGTTCCTTGCTTTCGACCGCGGTGTAGCACCATCGCTCGACTTCTGTCGCGCGCGGCCGTCTCTGCCAACACGCCTCTAGGTCGCGCTCTGATTGGTCCGTGTTTTTCGTTAATAACTCCTTAACAAAGCCGAAACGGCCATTTTTGCGAAGGAAAATGTTGCTTCAAATGGCCTCAGGAACCTCCCCTTTAAAGGAACTCAGACATTTTTGGGACACCCTGTATAACCCGACCTTTATATGTATCTCCTGCATCACCCTTACAATGTTCTACGAATTTACTCATATTTATTTAACGATTCATTTTAGAGGGCTTTTCGAAACGTAGTTCTGAAAATTTCTTTACTTCTAATAAAAGAAATATACGTAATTTGCTACAAAGTAATGTGCAATTAAGAAAAAGTAAGTTCCGAAAGTTTTAAAAAATAATTACACATTTTTCGTTAATGTTTATTGATGAAAGGTAATGAAAACAGACTTGAGATTTCAAATTTCTAAAAAAATTTTTTGATTTTGTTCTGTCATTTTTCTCAATTTTTCCGAAAACTGTTTTACGAAAAAAGTTAATAGGACATAAAAGACGCAGCCTGTCCAGATCTATAGATTCTGTGTAACATATTTTTCGATGCAGGCAATAATTTGGAAGATATTCGAGAAAAACCAATTTATGAGCATTTAATTAGTTATTTTTATATTTCAGAACCCGGGTGCACGTTTTCCCGTTTTCCGAAAGTGCTCAAACTGTGTACAGATTTCTTGTTATCAATTGGAACAATCCTGTTGGGTGGCGTAAAAAAATTCAAATGTCGAATGTAAGTGCCACCCTAATATGTACAGTGAGCCACGAAAGTATTCGAACGCCCTTTAAAACAGAATAACTTATTTATAATTGTACCAAACGACCGGAATTTTTATAATCAATCAGAAGCATTGGTTTATGAAATGATATGCAATCAAGATTTTCCAAAAATTATAACTTATAATTTTACATGCAAAAATAAAAAAGGCATTTTTTAAAACTTTTTTATTTGGGCTCTTAATGAAAATTTGAAACATATGTTTTGTAGATCTATGTTAATTATACATTAAAATAACACGCATTGAAAGAAGCGATTGAAAACTTTTATGAAAACCGAAATGATGTTATAACTGTTACGAGAATATCGGTTCTGGTTTATATTGGTTACGGTTTCGGTTTCGGTAGTCATTTTGTATTCTTTATTGCGTTCGTCCGTATATATTTATTAAATAATTAAATACTTAAATTTTAGCTATTTAAATAAGTAGTTATTTATTGTTATTCATAATTCAAACAATTTTTAAATAAATAAATTTTTATAATTGATTTCTATATTCTCTGTTTGAATTATTATTCCAATAACTTATTGGTAAAATAAATATTTAAATATATAAATGTTTATAATTCGTTTCTATATTCATTATTTGAATTATTATTTCAATAATAATTTATTGTTAAAATAATTGTTTATGTATTTATTAAACATTTATTTATTTAAACAATTATTCTAACAACAAATTATTGAAATAATAATTCAAATAGTCAATGTAGAAACAAATTTCTACACATTGTAAAATTTATTTATTTAAACAATTATTTTAACAATAAATTAGCATTGAAATAATAATTTAAATAATGAATATAGAAACAAATTATTACAATGTTGTAACCGTATCGTTACATATAAAGATTCGGCGGCACATCGAGCAATCGATATTCGCGGATATCGATCGCGTGTAGATGTACATACGTATATATGGATGTGTGAGTAGATATATATATATATGTATATACATATATATATGGATATATATGTATATATGTATGGGTATGGGTACGTATAGACATCTATACAGCAGACCCGCTGCGTACCGCTGCGCCCCACCACAGCGTAGACGCGCACAGGCTATCCTGCTCTAAGTGAGAGAGCACGTATTCCCCCACGCGGCTAAGATGCGCGCGCATCGATCCCCTCTCGTGCGATCGAAGGAGGTCGATGCAGGAGCGCGATCCGGCACTCTACGTTTGGAATCGGTCGAGTCGACACGTCTCGCGAGCGGTCCGGTGGCGAAACACGGTAGATTCGTTAGAACAGGCAAACCGTCCTGAGATATTCTTGGCAAACCGTCCAAGATATCTTCGCGAACTACGCGCCTCAAACCGAGGAGTCGATAGTGCAAACCGCACTGTGGCACAGCTTGAATCGGAGCTCGAGACCGTTTTCTGGCTGTTCCACGTAGAGTCACGTAGATAAATAGTAAAATTCTGAGAAAGTAAAGCTGAATCTACCGTACGCCCGCTCACGAAACGTGTTCCGCGGAATCAGAATATCATTTCAATTGAGAGTCTAACAGGTAAACAGAATTCAAAATAGAACATTTATTTCCTATCACGGCTACCGAGCCGTTGTCAATATTACGTATCATATTTCTATTTGGAGGTCAATAGTATCTGAAGAGGTAAGCATCGAGCCGGTACGTAACCTAAATTCAAAATCGTCGTTTTGCATTTAGTCCGTATAAACTCGCATCCTCGTGCAGATATCGGAGGTGAAGACCCGGGCTAAGCTCTGCCTGATCCGAAGATGTTTCTGTGCGTGTTTGCGAGGTTCTGACGAGTAGACAGAAGTCGTTGCCACCCGGTTTACCGGCTGGGACGTTCGGCTGTTCCTACGTCGTTGGTCGTCGCGTCGAAAGTGATCGAAATCCTCGATCCATCATAACTCACATTCTCGTTGGGATATCGGAGGCGAGGCCCAGGGCTACGCACTGCCTGACCCAAAGATGTTTCTCGACGAGCGTGTGAGCATCTGACGGCAGTCAGCGGTTGTTCTCACCCGGAGTAATTCGGCTGGGCCAATTTCTGTTACTGCTGTTGGCGCGTCGTATGTAAAACGATCGGATTAAGTACGATCAAGGTTGGCCTACCGAACACCGGAGATCTTTCCAAGTCCACCTCGGTGCTGCGGTCTGAACTCTTAGGTGTCGCGGGTCAGTCGGGGTCTAGTACGGGTCGCCATTCTCGCAATTTTCCCGAAATTCGGTGGATTGCGGGGGTGATGCTACCGGTCCTCAATCGTTCGCGTCGGGTATATTGAACAGAGTATAATTGTACTACTCTACGGAATTCGATGCCTACCTAAGGACGATAGACAGATTGAGATCCTCGCGTAAAACCGAGCATAGAGCAGGAATTATCAACTAACCGCGTGATACAGTCGTACCGCGTCGTGTCGAAGTGATCGAATACATCCGATCCACCTAAAACTCACATTCCCGTTGGGATATCGGAGGCGAGGCCCAGGGCTACGCACTGCCTGACCCAAAGATGTTTCTCAACGAGCGTGTGAGCATCTGACAGCAGTCAGCGGTTGTTCTCACCCGGAGTAATTCGGCTGGGCCAATTTCTGTTACTGCTGTTGGCGCGCCGTATGTAAAACGATCGGATTTCGTACGATCAAGGTTGGCCTACCGAACACCGGAGATCTTTCCAAGTCCACCTCGGTGCTGCGGTCTGAACTCTTAGGTGTCGCGGGTCAGTCGGGGTCTAGTACAGGTCGCCATTCTCGCAACTCTCTGACACTCAGCCGATTGCGGGAGTGACGCTACCGGTCCTCAATCGTTCGTCCGCGTATCGACTCGATAAGAGCATCGCGCGCGGCTCGTCAGGAACATAGGAATATCAGATACAGACTCATCCACAAATCAACATAGTATCACGAATAAGATTCCAAGGCCACACCAGCGTAGAGTCGTTCCTTGTTAGCGAACAAGGAGCTCGTTCGTCGTACTCGCGCGTTCCAAGCGTCGTTGTAATCCGCGTGTTTACATCGCGGCGACAAACGTTTTTCTAAACATTCCAAGCGTCGACCGACGCTATTTATATTTTCTGTCGATTTCGAAATTCATATTATTTAAAGAATAGTACGGTTCGTAAGGCGTCCGGCCAATTTCATCGTGCGAGCGCTTAGGTCGTCCAGCGGTCTTGCAGCGAAAGATCTTACGCGTCCGTTACGAGATTTCTCCGTTGATTCGTTCGTGACCACTCGCGAAGCCTCATCGATGTTGATGGCTACCGTCAACCTGTGATATTAAAGAGTGCGTATTGCATACGCGGTGCGGTACACGAGACTGTAATCGACAGCTGGTAAATAAATCTCGTGTCTACCAGTTCATTGCTATTCGATTATTGAGTCTGCCCAAACCACCTCCGCTTTCCAGTGCCTGGAGGCACGAACCACCTTCGCGACTGCCTTTCGCGAAGAACACGAGGGGTAGTAACCGGCCCCATACATTAACCCTTTCGAGTCTCAGAGATTTCGTTCTAAATCAGTTCCGTGGAATCTACAGATTAATCCGTTCGATACACAGCATCCGCGATCAATTTAAATATTGGCTTTCAAAACCGACTGGCGACCAGAACGCCAGTCGAACGGTTACATAAATTGGCGCCCAACGTGGGGCGGAGAAGGTTTGGCGTTCAGTGTTCGAATAGCAGAAATGTCGCAAAAAGGAAGGACACGAAAGGGGGGTGTATCTTCGAAACCCGTAGACGACGAGGTAGAATTGCTCCTGACCAGTACTATGTTACAACGGACTCCTCCTTCACAAACGAGAGACATGGCTTTGCAGGACGGTTCGGGTTCCGATAGTAATAACCCTATCATTGAGGAAAGGCAACAGCACAATCCGGTGCCTAGTCTGGAACAAATGTTCGCGATAATGCAGAGTATGCAGGGGGAAATCGCCCGTTTAAAGGGACAAGTTCGCGTCTTGCAAGAACGGCTTGATTCGCAGATCGGGAATCAAGAAATATACGATAGAATTACGGACCATAAACAACAGGTACGCGATTTCTATAAGGATATTGTTGCGCAAATAGAAGCTGAATCCAAGACAAACTCAGATCAGATCGGTGCGATTCGAAATGAGGTCACCGATAGCCTCAGCCGCGTGCTTACGAACATCCGCGCAAATCGTAACAGTCTCGGAGTCGCGGATCTAACTGCAAGGTTAGATACAACAACAACGCCAGGGCCGCGTCCGTTCACCATCCGACCGCAACTACCAGAATTTTTCGGAAAACCGACAGAGCGTCCACCCAAGTTTCTACGCGAATTAAAGAGATTCGTGTCCGCAGCTCGCGTGCCGGACGAAGAAATCAAGCTCATTATCACTCAGGCTTTGAAAGAAGGCGCGAGCGAATGGTGGGATATAATGTCCGAAAAGGTCACAAACTGGGAACAGTTCTCAACCGCGTTGCTTGAGAGATTTTGGAACTCGCAAATCCAACGGAAGGTTCGGGAAAACTTAAATTCAGGAATCTTCCGAAAGGAATCAGGGAACACACGCGTATCGTACGCGGTCAAGCTCATCGGGACTGCACGTGATCTAGTTCCGAGACCTACCGACGGAGAAATAATTCAAATCCTCTCGCGACACTTTTCGCAAGCGATCGATGATTGCGTGATCGGTCAGAACATCGAGACCGTCGAGGCATTCCTTGCACTGCTTGAGCGATTCGACAACGGTGGGACGGTGAACCAACGAAAACCAGAGGATCGTCCATTCCAACACCGGGAGTGGAATCCTCGACCGTACCATGATCGGGCGTACGTACCACAAATTAACAATCCGCGACCGGCAGGAAATTATCCGATCCGCGAATACGCGCGAGCACCTATCGACCCCGAACGTTCAAGAACTGATCCAAATCCCTCAAGACGTGACCCAGGTCCGATTCAAATGAATCGACGACTCAACGACCGTCCACGAGATGCTCGGCCGGAAAGAATTCGTGCGGTCCAACTGGAAGATGATTTTCCCGAAGAACGGACGGAAGATGCTCGGGAAGACGAAACGGGAAACGAGGAAGGAGAGCCTCAGAGCATCGTCTGAGCAACTTCCCCCCTCAGACGAGGAGGGTCTCCCATGAATCTTGTGGGGAGGAACCATATGGAGTCGCCATCACCTCTATGTTCCAGGATGTCCGTAAGGAACTACTGGATGAAGCCACTACCTCGCTGCCATCCCGAGAAATCAGCGGATGTCCCGAGGTAACGTTAAAAATTGAAGGGGTACCAGTAAAAGCTCTGGTTGACACTGGGAGTACCATCACAGCAGTGTCGGAAGCATGGTATAATGCGCACCAACAACAGTTGCATAAGTGTCCAACGTTGCCCGTACCAGCTGTTTTCGTCGTCGGAGCAACTGGAGGAAAATCTTCTAGAATTAAGAGACAAATCTGGATACAACTGTCCCAGGAAAATCAAGTCGTCGAAACGTCAGCGATGATCGTGCCGGGACTGATATGCGAGGTCATCCTAGGAGCGGATACGCTGAAAAGAACAGATGCAATCATCGATTTCAAGACAGGACTTCTGTCAATGTCCACCAACAACCGGTTAATTCGTCTAGAACTGGAGCACGAAGACAACAGTGCAAGAATGGTGAGAAAAATCGAGACGATTGAACCGCAGCTGCGTCCAACCGACCGTGAGGACGTAGTGATGTCCTTGTTAGAATCTATCTCTGCGACACCAGAACAAAGGGAAAGGATCAAGAACACCATAGAAGCCTACCCGGAAGTCTGGCGTGAAGAGATCGGAAGAATCACATGCTATCAGCATCATCTGCATGTGCGAACCGACATGCCGTATTACAGTCGATCATATCCAATTCCCTTAAAATACATGGAAGCTGCCGATGCGGAAATACAACGAATGCTGGACAGCGACATCATACGCCCAAGTACCAGCCCTTACATCAATCCGGTGGTACCGGTAGCAAAAAAGGATGGATCAATCCGGCTGTGTTTGGATGCTCGTCGATTGAACGAATTTCTCGTAGATGATCACGAAATGTCGGAAACACCTGATACGATTTTCCAACGGTTCACCAAGATCGGATATCTGACGAGTCTAGATTTAACGAATAGTTTCTGGCAGATCCCCTTGACCAGGGAGTCGAGAAAGTTCACGGCGTTTATGTATCGGGGCCGGTGTTACGAATACACCGTCACGCCATTCGGCCTAAAGACCAGCAGCGCTAGTCTCGTCAGAGCGCTTCGGAGAATTCTGGAAGGGATGGAAGACTTCATCGTGAACTTTATCGATGACATTTTGTGCTTCTCAGCCACGTTTGAGGATCATCTCAAACATCTCGAGATGCTTTTGGAACGATTGCGAGCGCATAACTTGACGATCAACATAAAGAAATGTAAATTTTTACGAAATGAAGTTCGGTTTCTTGGACATATTTTGTCGGCAGAGGGTCTGAAGCAGGATCCCGAAAAACTTGTAGCAATTCGAGAGTTTCCTCCACCGAAAAACTTGAAGCAATTGCGTGGATTCCTGGGGCTAGTGAATTACTACAGCAAATTCACTAACAAGCAAGCTGAAGCAACGACCCCGCTGCTTGCTCTGCTCAAAAAAGGAGTTCGATGGGCTTGGAAGGAGGAACATCAACGTGCATTCGAAAGGGTCAAAGATGTCTTCTGCACAGAAGTCATTTTGAGCTTTCCGAATGTAACAAGACCGTTCTGCCTGTCAACCGACGCTAGTTTCGGTGCCATCGGTGCTGTGTTAGAACAGAGCGGTGGAGACGACCAATTGCGACCGATTGCTTTTGCCAGCCGCACGCTAAAGGGTTCAGAGCTCGCGTACTTCACGACCGAAAAGGAGTTGCTAGCAGTCGTATGGGCACTCGAAAAATTCCGAACGTATCTTCGAGGGGTTAAAATCATATTGTTGACAGACCATAAGGCCATCACGTTTCTAATGAACAGCAGGCTGATGAGCCAGCGCATCACTCGATGGGTGCTATCTCTTCAGGATCATGATATCACGGTCCGACACCGACCGGGGAAAGAAAATATCCCTGCGGACACGATGAGCCGAATTTTGGACTCACATTTAGAGGAGAAAGGAAACCGCGAACTGCAGGTGCCCATTCACACAATGTTGGCACGCGCGTTTTCAAAGGAACTCGCGCATGCACTCAAAAATCTATCTGAACTCCAGCAGAAGGACGTTACCTTACAGCGGTATCTCACGCGGTTTAACGAGAAGACATCGGGTCTTCCTAAACGGTATTTGGTTCGCGAGGGGATGCTCTGTCACGTGGGAAGGAATGGGGAAATTCGGGTGGTTATTCCGTCAGGACTGCGCGATACGCTCATCCGCGAGGTCCATGAAGTTTATGCACATGTCGGGAGCGAGAAGCTTGCTGCTTTGATCGCTGAAAGTTTCTTTGTTCCTAAGCTAAACAAACGCGCGCGACAACTAATCTCTGCATGCGACACGTGCCAACGCGTAAAATTTCCAACGCGTGTATTCCATTCCGACCTGCAAAGCATTGTTCCATCGCGCCCATTAGAATTGTTATCAATCGATTTTTATGGTCCACTGCCGGTTTCTCGGGGAGGCGTGAGATACATATTGGTGGTCGAGGAGCTATTCTCAAAGTTCGTAAAGCTGTACCCCATGCGAAGCGCGACCACGTCTGTGACGTTGGCGCGCCTTTTCACGCGATATATTCCAACGTATGGCAAACCAAAAAAAATCATCACGGATCACGGGACCCAATTCACCGCCCGAAGATGGATCCAGACATTGAGAAGCGAGGGCATACACCACGTACTGTCTTCTGTACGACACCCACAAAGTAACCCAGTGGAGAGGGTCAATCGGGAAATTGGACGGATTTTCCGCACTCTGGCTTCGGATGCGCACGCTTCATGGGCAAGATGGGTTGATGTAATAGAAACCTGCTGCAATGAAGTGGTACATGACAGCACGGGTTTTACGCCGACCGAGCTGTTCATGGGCAGGAAGCCTTCACGTCCGTGGACGAAATGGTTCGAACTGCCACGGATCCAGCCCAGGGAAGATCAAGGTTACAAACTCCAACTTGCATTCCGGAAGATGACAGAAATGGCCCGAAGACGTTGTCGGAGAGCTAACGCTGGGAAGGTTCATACACAATATCATCCTGGTGAGCTCGTGCTGATTCGGGCCAACCCCGTGTCGAATGCGGCAGATAGACATATCGCCAAGTTTTTCCATCTCTATGAGGGACCGTATGAGCTGGGGGAGAAACGAGGACCGTCGACGTTTGTTTTGAAGGAGCCGCGCTCGGGAGAGGTGCGCGGGACGTTTCATGCCACGTGCTTTCGCCCGTACCGGCGACTGACAGAGACGCAGATAACAACCATAACAACGCTGCATTCGAGCCAATGTCCGACGACCATGGAATTCGAAGAAATCCCCACCTAATTCTCTGGGAGGCCAGGAAGCACTCAGCTCTAGTTCAGTCGAACGGTAACCACCATGGAGACAAAGTCTAAAAGTGAAGTAGCAACGCAAGCGTACGCTTACTGGGCAATGGTAAGCCGACCCACCCAAACGGGTCAAGATTACCGACTCGGTGCCCCAGACCCACTGTCATTGCGGACAATCATGGCCAGGCCATGGATTTCTGTACGGGTCCGAGGTCAACGGTATGCCAAAGGGGTCGGCACGCAAGTCACGGCACCGAAAAGAAACGTGCAGACCCAGACCCCGTCGGGAATGCTTCCGTCTGAGAGGGTGGCCCTTGGGACGGAAGCCAGAGCAGACGTCCTGGACGACTCCTGGGATGTGGTCCCGGAGGAGTTTCACCAACCGGACGTGGTTCCAAAGGAGTCCTGCGGAACGCCTCGGAATACACCGTCTTGGCCTGATACCAGCAAGGAGGTATCCTGGGAAGAGGAGGATCTGGACCCCTTGCTGCAATCGGGCGGATTGCCGGTGCAGGTTCCGGTGGGTTTGATGGCTGACCCTCGGAAGTTTGAGGAGGACGACTAGGAACTCTTCGTAAGAGAGGAGGCTGGGAGTATTCTGTATTTATAAAAATTTTTTTTGATATCCGCGGTTGTCCCGCACGCTGCGGAGATAGCCCTCGTGTTGCAAAGTATCTCCCTGATATGATCATTTACGTATGTAACCATGCGAATTTAGAAAATTTATTTATCTCGTTGTTTCGATTTCGGTGGAGATAGCCCTCTGGTTGCAAAATATCTCCCTGATATTATCATTTACGTATGTAACCATGCGAATTTAGAAATTTATTTATCTCGTTGTTTCGATTTCAGTGGAGATAGCCCTCTGGTTGCAAATTATCTCCCCGATTTTGTTGTTTACGTATGTATTCATGCGAATCCAGAAGTTTATTTGTCCGGTTGTTTCGACTGCGGAAGAGATAGCCCTCATGTTGCAGGATATCTCTTTGCTATGGTCTTGCGTATGTATCCATGCGAATTCAGAAATCTGTTTCTTTTATTGTTGCAGTGGCGACAGAAATAACTCTTATGTTGGAGATATCTCCTGATTGTATTTCGGGAACATCCTCGTACGTATGCGGGGAATTGTCGCCGGGGCTAGTTGTTGTAGCAAAGGTAACACGGGTTACAGAATATCACCGTGCGATGGGGACGTTAAAGGCGTTTAGTAAGGATTCTTACAAGTACCCGGCTATTTCCTGCCCTGTGGTTCCATTTGTATATTCTGTCACCGTCGTACGTCGGGTGGGTGATATGGATACCGGTTGACGACACTCGGTCGTCAATATGCACGTGGTGCATACGCATCCAGCGCTACATTTAGGTACCTCGTATCAATCGGCACGCGGAACGTTACCCATAGAATATACGGATTCCGAGCTCCTTGTAGGCGTCGTTGATCGTTTCGCGGCATTTCCAAAGTTCTTGTATGATCTCGTTGCCGACGTCGAATGCGAGCGTGTAGGCGTGTGTCGATTACAGATGGATCTCGAAGATCGTCGATGCATCTGTAATCTCGGTGGGAGGGGGGATAATATGTAACCGTATCGTTACATATAAAGATTCGGCGGCACATCGAGCAATCGATATTCGCGGATATCGATCGCGTGTAGATGTACATACGTATATATGGATGTGTGAGTAGATATATATATATATGTATATACATATATATATGGATATATATGTATATATGTATGGGTATGGGTACGTATAGACATCTATACAGCAGACCCGCTGCGTACCGCTGCGCCCCACCACAGCGTAGACGCGCACAGGCTATCCTGCTCTAAGTGAGAGAGCACGTATTCCCCCACGCGGCTAAGATGCGCGCGCATCGATCCCCTCTCGTGCGATCGAAGGAGGTCGATGCAGGAGCGCGATCCGGCACTCTACGTTTGGAATCGGTCGAGTCGACACGTCTCGCGAGCGGTCCGGTGGCGAAACACGGTAGATTCGTTAGAACAGGCAAACCGTCCTGAGATATTCTTGGCAAACCGTCCAAGATATCTTCGCGAACTACGCGCCTCAAACCGAGGAGTCGATAGTGCAAACCGCACTGTGGCACAGCTTGAATCGGAGCTCGAGACCGTTTTCTGGCTGTTCCACGTAGAGTCACGTAGATAAATAGTAAAATTCTGAGAAAGTAAAGCTGAATCTACCGTACGCCCGCTCACGAAACGTGTTCCGCGGAATCAGAATATCATTTCAATTGAGAGTCTAACAGGTAAACAGAATTCAAAATAGAACATTTATTTCCTATCACGGCTACCGAGCCGTTGTCAATATTACGTATCATATTTCTATTTGGAGGTCAATAGTATCTGAAGAGGTAAGCATCGAGCCGGTACGTAACCTAAATTCAAAATCGTCGTTTTGCATTTAGTCCGTATAAACTCGCATCCTCGTGCAGATATCGGAGGTGAAGACCCGGGCTAAGCTCTGCCTGATCCGAAGATGTTTCTGTGCGTGTTTGCGAGGTTCTGACGAGTAGACAGAAGTCGTTGCCACCCGGTTTACCGGCTGGGACGTTCGGCTGTTCCTACGTCGTTGGTCGTCGCGTCGAAAGTGATCGAAATCCTCGATCCATCATAACTCACATTCTCGTTGGGATATCGGAGGCGAGGCCCAGGGCTACGCACTGCCTGACCCAAAGATGTTTCTCGACGAGCGTGTGAGCATCTGACGGCAGTCAGCGGTTGTTCTCACCCGGAGTAATTCGGCTGGGCCAATTTCTGTTACTGCTGTTGGCGCGTCGTATGTAAAACGATCGGATTAAGTACGATCAAGGTTGGCCTACCGAACACCGGAGATCTTTCCAAGTCCACCTCGGTGCTGCGGTCTGAACTCTTAGGTGTCGCGGGTCAGTCGGGGTCTAGTACGGGTCGCCATTCTCGCAATTTTCCCGAAATTCGGTGGATTGCGGGGGTGATGCTACCGGTCCTCAATCGTTCGCGTCGGGTATATTGAACAGAGTATAATTGTACTACTCTACGGAATTCGATGCCTACCTAAGGACGATAGACAGATTGAGATCCTCGCGTAAAACCGAGCATAGAGCAGGAATTATCAACTAACCGCGTGATACAGTCGTACCGCGTCGTGTCGAAGTGATCGAATACATCCGATCCACCTAAAACTCACATTCCCGTTGGGATATCGGAGGCGAGGCCCAGGGCTACGCACTGCCTGACCCAAAGATGTTTCTCAACGAGCGTGTGAGCATCTGACAGCAGTCAGCGGTTGTTCTCACCCGGAGTAATTCGGCTGGGCCAATTTCTGTTACTGCTGTTGGCGCGCCGTATGTAAAACGATCGGATTTCGTACGATCAAGGTTGGCCTACCGAACACCGGAGATCTTTCCAAGTCCACCTCGGTGCTGCGGTCTGAACTCTTAGGTGTCGCGGGTCAGTCGGGGTCTAGTACAGGTCGCCATTCTCGCAACTCTCTGACACTCAGCCGATTGCGGGAGTGACGCTACCGGTCCTCAATCGTTCGTCCGCGTATCGACTCGATAAGAGCATCGCGCGCGGCTCGTCAGGAACATAGGAATATCAGATACAGACTCATCCACAAATCAACATAGTATCACGAATAAGATTCCAAGGCCACACCAGCGTAGAGTCGTTCCTTGTTAGCGAACAAGGAGCTCGTTCGTCGTACTCGCGCGTTCCAAGCGTCGTTGTAATCCGCGTGTTTACATCGCGGCGACAAACGTTTTTCTAAACATTCCAAGCGTCGACCGACGCTATTTATATTTTCTGTCGATTTCGAAATTCATATTATTTAAAGAATAGTACGGTTCGTAAGGCGTCCGGCCAATTTCATCGTGCGAGCGCTTAGGTCGTCCAGCGGTCTTGCAGCGAAAGATCTTACGCGTCCGTTACGAGATTTCTCCGTTGATTCGTTCGTGACCACTCGCGAAGCCTCATCGATGTTGATGGCTACCGTCAACCTGTGATATTAAAGAGTGCGTATTGCATACGCGGTGCGGTACACGAGACTGTAATCGACAGCTGGTAAATAAATCTCGTGTCTACCAGTTCATTGCTATTCGATTATTGAGTCTGCCCAAACCACCTCCGCTTTCCAGTGCCTGGAGGCACGAACCACCTTCGCGACTGCCTTTCGCGAAGAACACGAGGGGTAGTAACCGGCCCCATACATTAACCCTTTCGAGTCTCAGAGATTTCGTTCTAAATCAGTTCCGTGGAATCTACAGATTAATCCGTTCGATACACAGCATCCGCGATCAATTTAAATATTGGCTTTCAAAACCGACTGGCGACCAGAACGCCAGTCGAACGGTTACAATGTATTAATTAAAAATTGTTTGAATTATAAATAACAATAAAGAACTATTACAATGAACAACGATTAATACAGAATATTTTTCGTTTACGAATCATTATATTATAAATACTGCACTAATTTTCAAATTAATTTACAATTCCGATACTTTTTTAGAATATTACGTAGTAATTACTTTCATTTTTCCTACATCTATACGTCGATTATAAAAAAATGATTACAATGGTGAACAATAAGGGAGATAAGAAAGCAATAAGGGCGTAATGAAATTATAC
Source organism: Sphecodes monilicornis (assembly GCA_913789915.3). Taxonomy (NCBI): domain Eukaryota; kingdom Metazoa; phylum Arthropoda; class Insecta; order Hymenoptera; family Halictidae; genus Sphecodes; species Sphecodes monilicornis. The sequence continues at coordinate 6,373,486 of OU565300.1, forward strand.
AATAAAAAGTAATTTTTTTCCAAACAATTTCAGTGTGGGTAATGTCAGCATTCTACATTTATTTATTACCTGCGGTACTAAATCTATTTACCTACGCCACTAACGCAGTCTTACGTGGTTCACGAACAAATGTTCAATTTAGATAGAGAGCGCGGAACCACCGACAAATATCTCGTCGGTTGTGGAACTTTCAGCGGTGTGGTATTTCAGATCACTGTAAGTTCCACGTTATCCCCATGCCCCCCTGTGCCCACTTGCCAGTGACACTGAATAGCACAGGCGCTGGATGTCTTTAATAGTATCACCGACGAGATCATTATTTTATAATCGACAGTGTATAGATACAGGAAAAATGAAAGTGTTACGTTCCGAACATTATAATTAATATTCTTTCGACTAATTCAGGGCCGTCGCTGTGACTCGACAATCGTTTCGATTTTGGGATTTCCCTCGTCAGTCATAGTGGGGTCCCCAAATAAATAAATTATAAAATCTTTGTTATATCCGTCGGTAGTGCTATTGTTCGACAATGCATAGCATTTTGGGATTTCCCTCGTCGAATAATAGCACAGCCTTTGACGAAGTTAGAATCATTTTAATATCGCGGTAATGTATTTAAGAACAAGTACCCTCCTTGGAATCAACATCGTCCAGGAATAATATACAGCAATTAAATATAGGCCACCAAACAAGTATAAATATCAGCGTTCCGTCCGTCACCTTTCAAACCATTGTATCAACAATAACAGCGAACTCGTCGGTCGAGCAATAGCAATAAGGACGCCTCACCAACGGCGAAGAAGCCGGTTGAAATTAATGTTATCGCCAGGCATGCTAGGCAATGCGCGAGCATTTTGGGAAAACCCTAGCCAGCATGCTAGGCGTCCTCAAAGATCGAAATGTTTACATCGGTTCGACCGTTGGTGAACGCGTAGCGAACAAAGAAGAGTAAGAGCGAGCGAGAGAACGTATGGAAAAGGAGAGAACGATGCGACTCGTCGCCAGCGGACCGTTTAGCCTAATATGACAAATTTGATTGGCTGAGACGCGTGGTGGGGCACCGGCTAGCGGGCCCTGCTTGCCGAAACGCAGCGAAGGAACCGTCAGACATCGTTGGAAAATCGCGAGGTGCGTGCGTGTCTCCGCGTCGATAGAAAAGAGCTAGAGTTGTTTCGAGTAGCAGACTTCGTCATTACGGGTTTCCTCGGGCAAAAGTCTCTTATCGCGCGTTATAAATACAATTAGTTTTAATTAAATAACGTTCTGCCTATTGGGCTTACTCCCGATAGTAGTTTTAGTAGAATTTTCAATTAGCCTTTCATTACAAACTCATTGCCTGTTTAGTTGAGCCACGTGTCGTGAAGAACGGTCGCGAACGATAATTCTAACTAGCGTGTGCTCTCTCATCTTCCAGGTACTGTAGCAAGCGAGGAAAGAACAAGCGAGTCTCGGACTCGAGTACACCAGAATTCATATAGAAATTCCTATATTAAAACGCATACACGTTTAAGCGTGCGGTATAAATCATAACCGCTTGGTGAGTTGCTCTCGTCACCTTTTATACATATATTTATATATTGTAATTTGTGAGTGTGTGACACGCGAGAATGAAACGTGCGGGCCTTGGAAGTCTCTCTCGCAATCAAGTTTGATTTTGGGATTTCCCTTGCTGAGGGTTTTCCGGCGCCTCGCACGGTTTCGCTTATGGCGGCTACAACGTATCGTCACATTTTAATCAGTGTGCGAATGCTATGATAATAAATCTCATATTTTATCACACACACACAAGGCCAATGAGGAAGTTATATTTCCATCTATCTATATACATATATATATGAAATTGTTTTGTTATCATCTATTTCGTTGATTCTTGTCTAGTCTGTTATTTATTTTATACACACGTTAAATCTGTTCGCGGAAACTATTATAACCATTATTCTTTTATATGATATTAATACGACCATTCCACTACCGTATTTTTGTATGCTAGAGATATGAAGAGAAATATACATTTGTTAAGTTTGGTCGTTAATCAAAGGAATCAATCTGAACTTTCCTGTTCTATCCATTCGTTCATTCCGTAATTATTACATGTAAAACTTAGCCATCCATCGAACCCGTGTCAATAATTAAATCCTACTGGACATTGATGTTTCCCGCATAAGGAAACCAGTGTTCCAGGAGGTTGTATTTTCCGAACGCCTAACAAGATCCCCGCGATCTCGGTTTCGAACCTCGTGTCCGTCCGAGAACACGCGCTGGCGTTACAGGAAAATTGGTGTCAGAAGTGGGATGTTTTGAAAATATTTCGTTACAGTTTGTAGCAGAAGTTTTGAAGAATATCTCGTTAAAATCCTGAATTTCTTTGGTGAGATATTCTCGAAAGAGGATCTTACTATTAAATTTTTCCGTTAACATTTTCACTTTCAAAATTTAGTTATTACAGAAATTAGCTTATTAAAACTTCATTTGCATAACCCTTTTTCTTGAAAAATTTTCTTTATATATTTTCCATATAGAATTTCAAATTCTCTTCTTGATTAAATATTATTCATTGCTGAACGGACAGAAGGAAAGGATAGAATTGGAATCTTATAGGTTGATTATTATATTTTCATCTTATTAACCGCAGAATATTTTTTTTAAATATTTTAAACTGTTTTTTGTGATTTTAACTGAAAGTATATATATATATTTGTATAATTTACTCATCTATTTATTCTTATTCTTCTATTATTTATTTATTTATTTATTTATTTATTTATTTATTTATTATATGTATATATATAAATTTTATATTATATTGTTAATTGTTAAAATTGTTTTGCAAAAATTCTGACAATTACAGGTTTATATTGGTTTGTATCTTTTCTTACAATTTTGATATTTATTGGCTATGATATTTATGTACTATTTATGATTATTTATGTGCTACTTGTTGAATTGACCGATAATTGTTACTAAATTTTCTTAAACTACGTTATAAAAATGGCTAATCCAATAACAAATAAGGGGGGACAAACTAAATCAAAATATTTCAATGACGTTACGTCTGAGGCGATGGCTGAAACTCTCGCGATGCAACAAGCAACCGCGTTAATACCATATTTCGATGGAAATAATATTTCAATATCGGATTTTCTAATAGACATTCAAAATGCAGCATTTTGCCTTCCGCAATCTTGCGAAAAGATGTTCATTAGAGCTGTTATTTCGAAATTACGAGGCGAAGCTCGAGACTGTGTGTATGACCAAGTCTTTGATTCCATAGATAGCTTAATAAAATATTTAAAAAGACGTTTTTCACAAGAGAAGTCACACGAATATTACCAACACGAGATTTCGAAAATTCGTATGAAAAAACATGAATCGGTATATAGCTTTCACGATAGATTAAAAATTTTAATAGGAAAATTTCATAGTTCCATAAAAGATAAGTACGTTGACGAGGCAGACAGCATAGTCGTTTATGCAAAAGCTACCGCGTTAAACTCGTTTATCCGCGGTTTGCCAGATGAACTCGCAAGAGCAGTAGCTGCTCGAGATCCATCTACGTTAGAAAGCGCGTTGGAATTTGCTTTAAAAATAGAGGATCAAATGAATATGGGATTAATACCGTCCTACGATAATCGGAGACGCATGGATCACTCGGAAAATTATTCTCCGCGCGAATCACGTAGAGATAGCTACAGGGAATTTCAAAGTTACCCGCTTTACCGAGATCATCGATCAAGATCGCCTAGTCCACGTAATTTTTCACCACCTAGATTACAAAATTACTGTCATTACGAGACAAGACAGACTAGCTTCCAAAAACCAGTACATTCACATTGCCGTTGCACATGTGGAATACCACCATGTTGCTCTGCATATCGCACAGAATTTAGTAAGCAAAATAATTATTCGGATTACCCGCGAAATAGTAATTATCATCACAAGGACAATAGCAATAGATTTCAAAATCAACAAGATTTTAAATACAGATCACAGTCACCTCAACCGTCAACATCGAGACAGACTGAACAGACACATCACCAACCGACAATACCTAGATCGCGTTCACCTTCACCACACATAGTCAGATTCAAAACAAATGAACCGGAGAATTTAAACTCGCAACCGACTCGCCGTGTCGACGCGACGGAGAGTCAAATTGTGGAAACACAGCGTCGACCATTAGTGAAAACTTTAGAGAAAATGAAACATTACTAGCAATAGAAATTAAACGCGATTCACCCATAGTAAAAATGATTTCAACAGACTTACGCACGGGCGCAGCAAATTTTTTAGTAGACACCGGTGCGGAAATAAATATAATTAAATTAAATTCATTACAGGAAGATTTAAGAGTTTCCATAGATGAAGCAGTAGTCATGTCGGGGATAACCACAGAAAAAGTCAGAACAATAGGGACAATAATAGTCAAATTACAAAATAGGCCGGTAAAGTTTCATGTTGTACAGAAAACGTTTCCTTTAAAAACAGATGGAATATTAGGTCAAGAATATCTTAGACAGTAACAAGCGGAAATATCATTCACGAATAATACTATGGTAACGATGAGCGATCCGATTCGACCGATTCCGTTTGTAGACGGAAATGCATTAACGAAACCGGAACGTAGAAATTTGAAACCGCGAATCTTAACAATAAAAGCTAGAAGTCGCCAAGCAATCGCAATAGATGTAACAAATGAAAATTTAAAAGAGGGATATTTACCAAGATTTAATTGTACAGACGGCTTGTATATCGGTGAAGCCGCCGTATCGGTAAACGACCACGGCGTGTGTCATGTCCTTGCCATAAACACTCTAGACAAAGACGTGCAAATAGAGATACCACCTCAGGAAATAATTCCTTTCGAACTACATAATTGTCCGCAAGAGCAAGAATATTTTGCATCAGATTCACCTTCAGACAGAGAAGCACCTAAGACAATAGATAGAGTTTCTGAAATAGTTAACAGATTACACTTAGATCATTTAAATGCAGAAGAAAAAGATCATGTAATAGACTTAATAGAAGAATTTCCAGATACATTTCATTTACCTACAGATAGATTACAGTCAACTTCACTTGTTAAACACCACATACCAACCACAGACGATATACCGATCAACACTAGACAATACAGATTTCCTTTAGTTCATAAACAAGAAATAGACAGGCAAATCTCTTGCAAACTAGCAGACGGAATTATTAGACCATCAAAATCACCATATAATTCACCATTGTGGATTGTTCCTAAAAAACCTGATTCGAAAGGGAATCCTCGATGGCGAATGGTAATTGATTTCCGAAAGCTCAATGAAAAAACAATAGGCGATGCATATCCCTTGCCTAACATCTCTGAGATACTAGATCACTTAGGCGAAGCGCAATATTTTTCGACTTTCGATTTAGCTAGTGGATTTCAACAGATAGAAATGGCTGAAAAGGATAGTATGAAAACAGCCTTTACCACACCGAACGGGCACTACGAATATGTACGGATGCCTGAAGGGCTTAAAAATGCACCCGCTACTTTTCAAAGATTAATGGATCAATTATTAAGAGGACTGCAGGGAATAGAAGTTTTTGTTTATTTAGACGACATAGTAGTTTTTGCGAAAAATTTAGAAGAGCATCAAAAGAAAATTAGACGCTTATTTTTGCGACTAGCCGATGCGAATCTAACCCTGCAGCCAGACAAATGTGAATTCTTAAAGAAAGAAGTAGGTTATTTAGGGCACATTATCAGCAGAAAAGGGCTAAAACCGGATCCTAAAAAGATCATAGCGGTTAAGCATTTTCCACGTCCTAAAAATCCGAAAAATATAAAACAGTTCTTAGGACTAGCAGGTTACTACAGAAGGTTTATTAAAAATTTTGCTGAAAAAGCTAAACCTCTCACAGAGCTACTTAAAAAGAACGCAAAGTTTGTTTGGGGCAAACCACAAAAAGAAAGTTTCAAGGAACTACGTAAAGCATTGTGCCAAAATCCAATTTTACAGTATCCAGACTTCAATAAAACTTTCACATTAACAACTGATGCGTCAGATAGTGCCATAGGAGCAATACTGAGCCAGGACGTTAACGGGCATGATTTACCTATAGCATATTTATCTAGAACTCTGACAAAACCTGAACAAAATTATTTCACCACTGAAAAAGAATGTTTAGCAGCCTTATATGCAGTCTTACATTTCCGACCATACCTATACGGCCGAAAATTTAAGTTAGTTAGCGATCACGAACCTTTACGGTGGATCGATTCTATTAAAGATCCGGGACAACGGTTAATTCGTTGGAGACTAAAGCTAAGAGATTACAGTTACGAATTCGTTCACAAGGCGGGCAAATTAAATACGAATGCAGATGCTCTTTCCCGCAACCCAGTAATCGTGAATGAAATAATCTCTTCCGACGACTTTTCCCTGTCATCTTCATCCGACAGTGAATCTGATCCTCCGAATGGTACGCGAAACGTTCTTCCACTTTCACAACCGATTTCGTCAACACCGAAACGAGGTCCGGGTAGGCCAAAAGGCTCAAGAACAAACAAAGTTAGGTTCAGAACTCCAGATCCAGAATCAGTTGCAACTAGAACACGATCCAAAATACCAGATAACAAACAGACTACAATAGACACGACAGACTCAGACAGTGACGATGACAGTACTATTGACGAAACAACAGACACACCGATACTTCGACGTCGTAGAAGTGTGATGCCGGGACTGAGACCCAACGCGTCGTCGTTTCGGGATAACCCTAAGGTCTCAACCACGGACGACACCTCGTCGAGCGATGAATCGGCATCCACAGAAAATAGTAATAATAATATCTCAATACAATTACCAGACATATTAGACAGCGACAGCACAGACGATACTTATCAAACCCCAAACCAATCAAATCAGACATTTACAGATTACTCTTCAGACGATACAACAATTCTTGAACAAATTCACAACCAAACTCAATCAGAGACAGACGACACAGACAATCAAAGTCTATACGACAGATTAGCAAAGTTAATAAACAGGCCAAACTCTAAGGAGGGAGGTACAGGAACACATACTCGACACACACACACTCGATACACGCATCCCTCATCCTTACCAAACTTACAAATCAAAGAATCCATAGTACCAGACTTAGCACCCCGACGTTCTAACCATAGAAACAACATAAACCGTACCAGGGAAAATTTGACATACCGACCAGACAATTACGTACACTTTATCTCTTCAGATTGTAAACTGCTAACATCAGTAAATAAACTGCTTTCTGATTTAGGTTTCATAAATAGTGACGTTCTAAAAGAAGTAAATCCGAAAATAGGACAGGTATTGGTTACAAGAAAGGGCAAACACATAATCTTTAGTGTAGTTATTAAAAGGCATTATTTTGACCAAGCAACAGCTGATAATTTAAAAATCGGATTAGGAAACTTGAAACATAAGCTTGTGCAATTAAAGGTAGACTCGTTTCGTATATCTCAAGTAGACGAACTAATAGATAAACTTCCGCGAGGTACCTTGGAACATGTGTTGACAGATACTTTCGGAAACAGCAACATTAAAATAATTCTTTGTGAAGGAAATGTTCAAATGCCACCAAGGGAGTTCCGAGAACAAATTATTTCGGAATTGCATGGTAGTCTAATCGGTGGACATAAAGGTGTCACTAAGACATACCGTAGGATACGGGAAAGATTTTACTGGCCGAACTTACGAGAGGACGTGAAGAAATTTATTCACTCCTGTGATAGTTGTCAAAGCAAAAAGTTGATACGAGCAAAAACACGTGAGCCAATGATAATCACAGACACCCCGTTAGAGCCGTTCGCGAAAGTATCATTGGATACCGTAGGACCCTTACCAATCACTCCAGATGGTAATAGACACATTTTAACTATGCAGGATAATTTGACAAAATATTGCATAGCTGTACCAGTTCCAAATATTAAGGCTGAGACTATAGCACATGCCTTAGCGACTCACCTTATATTGCAGTATGGCGCTCCACGAGCGATATTAACGGACCGAGGCACAAGTTTTCTTAATAAGGTAGTTCAAAAGTTGACAAGAATTTTTAAGATTCAGCACGTAACGACATCGGGATACAGACCCCAGACAAATGGAGCATTAGAGAGGAGCCACATAGTTTTAACGGAATATATTAGTCACTATGTGGATAGCTTTGATGATTGGGATAGACTGGTACCATTTGCCATGTTCTCATACAACACTTCTGTACATGAAGCTACAAATTTTACTCCTTATGAATTAGTCTTTGGAAAGATTGCGCGTTGCCCTAGTTCATTCCCGGATAGTGAGGAATTGCCTACATATAACGATTACCTAGCTGATCTAGTGACTCGATTAGGCGAAATGCATAGCATATCTGCGGGAAAATTGACAAGAGCTAAGGAAAAATCTAAAATACAGTACGACAAACATGCGCGTCCATTTCATGGCAAGTTAGGGGACATGGTACGCGTTTTGGTCGAGCCGAGAAAGGGAAAATTTGATAATCGTTATCGGGGACCATATAAAATTGTCAAAATTTTAGCAAAAAACAATGTTATATTAGAAGATGAAAACGGAAAGCAATTTACCAAGCATGTAGACAAACTGAAATTATAAAACTTGCTGACGTATGGAAGGGAGAGATTCACAACTGAAAGGCTGTGATCATTTGCTCTCAGATTCCTTAACGGTTGGGAAACATCGACGCACCTCAAGGTTACGCATCGATGAGCTCGACCGGCGAATAGCGTTATTATAAATATTAATGAACAAATTAGAAGTTACAGAACAACTTAGGATAAGATACATCTGCGATTGCGTACAACCTATTGTATAGTAGAGAAATTGGACCTATGACACGACGGACTTACGACCAATCCATCTGATTGATGATGACATCTAGTATCGCACTGAACTAAAACATCATTTCAACTAATGCGAACGCATGAATTTATACGTATTATTTAATTGTCGTGCCGTCTCACTACTATATTCCATGTACTTATACAACATTATGGTCATGTAGGATATACATATATATATATATACAAAGATGGACCAGCCGGGTTGCAGTACCACCAGCAGCAATAGACACAGAGGAGGACGTAGGCTGCTTATAACCAGACTGGCTCCCTATACGAAAAAGGAGCACCTCCTGAAATTATTCAAGGGGTACGGAGTCCAACATGCAGTAATCCTCAGGAAATCTACGGGAAACCAAGCTTTCCTGACATTCGAAACATCCGAGCAGGCAACACTGGCAGCTCAGGGGTCGTACACCTGCCACAAACGAAAGTTGTGTGTGGAGCGGGCCGATCCATGGCATGAAGTGAAGCTCATCGCCCCAAAGCCACAGCCAGACCCGTTCCCAGGTCTCGATTTAACGGATAAGATACCGTTGCCTATCGATTGTATAGCTTTAATAGCGCGTTTTCTGCCGTACGCGGATCGAGCTAGACTCGAAAGGGTCTCGAGAAGGTGGCGGGCGGGCGTATTGGCGTCGTTCGCAGATATAACATTAATAGATATGACTGACTGGAGATGGCCGGAAAATTGGAATGGAAGGGTGGTCACCACCGAAGCATTTTACTGGCTGCTGCAGCGGTCCGCGATTTTTATCAATTCAATAAAAATCGCAGACACGCAATTATGCGGATTATTACGGCCTCAAATATTGGCAATAGCCATCAAAAACTGCACAAATCTAGTCAACATTGACCTTTCAGCCATATCTGTCCGACCATCTGCAATCAGAAACATCATTAGCATAGCAGACAAAATACAATATCTGAATTTAGCACAATGCCAGGGACCAGTAGATACCGAATTAACCGAAATATTTAAAAAAGCAGGAAACTTAGAGTCCATAAAGTTCAATACTACTCAGTTCAACGGTAAAAGCCTATTACATATACACAAAAATCTCAAGCACCTAACACTCATTGTTTGCGAGCAGTTAAAAACAGAATATGTAGAGCAGACATTGGTAAATCAGCAAACCCTAAGGTACCTAGAGTTAAGATCAGTAAGAACGCTAGGGATAGGGGTCCTAAATGCGCTGTCCGCAAACCAAGGGCTCCAACAATCGCTGGAATCATTGAAGATTCACGCATGTCCCTTTAATGAGGTTGTGGATGACCAGATGGGAGATGAGGAAGACCAAATGGAGCTGGAAGAGGCGGCCTTCATCCAGCTGGACCTAGGGCCGGAAGTCCCGGCACTGCCAGTCGTTCAACATCATAAACAATTAACGGAATTGAGCATTACGTTCTGTGGATGGGTCACGGCGTACACCGTCCAGGAGCTTAGCATCGGCATTAAGGGATTGCGGAAGCTGGACATTTCTGGGTGCACGAATATCAGGGGAGCTGACTCCCTAGCACCTTTGGCAACCCTTACCGAGCTGAAGCACCTTGAAGTCGGGCACATGCATCCCGAGGTTACCGGCAGCGTATTTGGGTCCATAAGAACATTGGAGCGTTTATGTTGTAGAGGTAACCAGGGCATCACCAATAGAGACATTTGCAGTGCTTTAGCAAACTGTACCAACCTCAATGTGGTGGACGTAGAGAGCTGCCCAAATATCAGTAAAACAATATTAACATGCGCATATGAGATAGTTAGGAGATCCGTTAGAACCGAACCTATTCAAATTTTTGTCGGGAAAACGCAAATAACACGTTTTATGAAAATCAAACGGAATCAGTTTCTCCAAGTCCATTATGATTGTCGGTACGCGCCGATATTGTAACATTGGTCATGGTTCACATACCCTGTAGCATCATCGGGGACGATGATGATTTTAAGGAGGGAGGACTGTTACGTTCCGAACATTATAATTAATATTCTTTCGACTAATTCAGGGCCGTCGCTGTGACTCGACAATCGTTTCGATTTTGGGATTTCCCTCGTCAGTCATAGTGGGGTCCCCAAATAAATAAATTATAAAATCTTTGTTATATCCGTCGGTAGTGCTATTGTTCGACAATGCATAGCATTTTGGGATTTCCCTCGTCGAATAATAGCACAGCCTTTGACGAAGTTAGAATCATTTTAATATCGCGGTAATGTATTTAAGAACAAGTACCCTCCTTGGAATCAACATCGTCCAGGAATAATATACAGCAATTAAATATAGGCCACCAAACAAGTATAAATATCAGCGTTCCGTCCGTCACCTTTCAAACCATTGTATCAACAATAACAGCGAACTCGTCGGTCGAGCAATAGCAATAAGGACGCCTCACCAACGGCGAAGAAGCCGGTTGAAATTAATGTTATCGCCAGGCATGCTAGGCAATGCGCGAGCATTTTGGGAAAACCCTAGCCAGCATGCTAGGCGTCCTCAAAGATCGAAATGTTTACATCGGTTCGACCGTTGGTGAACGCGTAGCGAACAAAGAAGAGTAAGAGCGAGCGAGAGAACGTATGGAAAAGGAGAGAACGATGCGACTCGTCGCCAGCGGACCGTTTAGCCTAATATGACAAATTTGATTGGCTGAGACGCGTGGTGGGGCACCGGCTAGCGGGCCCTGCTTGCCGAAACGCAGCGAAGGAACCGTCAGACATCGTTGGAAAATCGCGAGGTGCGTGCGTGTCTCCGCGTCGATAGAAAAGAGCTAGAGTTGTTTCGAGTAGCAGACTTCGTCATTACGGGTTTCCTCGGGCAAAAGTCTCTTATCGCGCGTTATAAATACAATTAGTTTTAATTAAATAACGTTCTGCCTATTGGGCTTACTCCCGATAGTAGTTTTAGTAGAATTTTCAATTAGCCTTTCATTACAAACTCATTGCCTGTTTAGTTGAGCCACGTGTCGTGAAGAACGGTCGCGAACGATAATTCTAACTAGCGTGTGCTCTCTCATCTTCCAGGTACTGTAGCAAGCGAGGAAAGAACAAGCGAGTCTCGGACTCGAGTACACCAGAATTCATATAGAAATTCCTATATTAAAACGCATACACGTTTAAGCGTGCGGTATAAATCATAACCGCTTGGTGAGTTGCTCTCGTCACCTTTTATACATATATTTATATATTGTAATTTGTGAGTGTGTGACACGCGAGAATGAAACGTGCGGGCCTTGGAAGTCTCTCTCGCAATCAAGTTTGATTTTGGGATTTCCCTTGCTGAGGGTTTTCCGGCGCCTCGCACGGTTTCGCTTATGGCGGCTACAACGTATCGTCACATTTTAATCAGTGTGCGAATGCTATGATAATAAATCTCATATTTTATCACACACACACAAGGCCAATGAGGAAGTTATATTTCCATCTATCTATATACATATATATATGAAATTGTTTTGTTATCATCTATTTCGTTGATTCTTGTCTAGTCTGTTATTTATTTTATACACACGTTAAATCTGTTCGCGGAAACTATTATAACCATTATTCTTTTATATGATATTAATACGACCATTCCACTACCGTATTTTTGTATGCTAGAGATATGAAGAGAAATATACATTTGTTAAGTTTGGTCGTTAATCAAAGGAATCAATCTGAACTTTCCTGTTCTATCCATTCGTTCATTCCGTAATTATTACATGTAAAACTTAGCCATCCATCGAACCCGTGTCAATAATTAAATCCTACTGGACATTGATGTTTCCCGCATAAGGAAACCAGTGTTCCAGGAGGTTGTATTTTCCGAACGCCTAACAAGATCCCCGCGATCTCGGTTTCGAACCTCGTGTCCGTCCGAGAACACGCGCTGGCGTTACAAAAGTAACAACTACGTAATATTCTAAAAAAGTATGGGAATTTTAAATTAATTTGAAAATTAGTGCAGTATTTATAATATAATGATTCGTAAACGAAAAATATTCTGTAATAATCGTTATTTAATGCAATAATTATTTATTGTTATTTACAATTGAAACAATTTTTAAATAAATACATTTTAATAATTTGTTCCTATATTTATTATTTAAATTATTATTTCAATACTAATTTATTGTTAAAATAATTGTTTAAATAAATAAATTTTACAATGCATAGAAATTTGTTTCTACATTGACTATTTGAATTATTATGTCAATAATTTGTTGTTAAAATAATTGTTTAAAGAAATAAATGTTTAATAAATACATAAACAATTATTTTAACAATAAATTATTATTGAAATAATAATTCAAATAATGAATGTAGAAACGAATTATAAACATTTATATATTTAAACATTTATTTTAAGAATAAGTTATTGAAATAATAATTCAAATAGAGAATATAGAAACCAATTATAAAAATTTATTTATTTAAAAATGGTTTGAATTATGAATAACAATAAATAACTACTTATTTAAATAGCTAAAATTTAAGTACTTAATTATTTAATAAATATATACGAGCGAACACAATAAAGAATACAAAATGACAACCGAAACCGAAACCGTAACCAATATAAACCAGAACCGATATTCTCGTAACAGTTATAGCATCATTTCGGTTTTCATAAAAGTTTTCAATGCGTGTTATTTTAATGTATAACTATCATAGATCTACAAAACATATGTTTTAAAATTTCATTAAGAGCCCAAATAAAAAAGTTTTAAAAAATGCCTTTTTTATTTTTGCATGTAACCTTATAAATTATAATTTTTGGAAAATCTTGTTTGCATATCATTTCATAAACCAATGCTTCCGATTGATTATAAAAATTCCGGTCGTTTGGTACAATTATAAAAAAGTTATTCCGTTTTAAAGGGCGTTCGAATACTTTCGTGGCTCACTGTACATATTAGGGTGGCACTTACTATCGACATTTGAATTTTTTTACGCCACCCAACAGGATTGTTCCAATTGATAACAAGAAATCTGTACACAGTTTGAACAATTTCGGACAACGGGAAAACGTGCACCCGGGTCCTGAAATATAAAAATAATTAATTAAATGCACATAAATCGGGTTTTATGGAATATCTTCCAAATTATTGACTGCATCGAAAAATGTTACACAGAATCTATAGATCTGGACAGGCTGAGTCTTTTACGTCCTATTAATTTTTTTCGTAAAACAGTTTTCGGAAAAATTGAGAAAAATGACAGAACAAAATCAAACAATTTTTTTAGAAATTTGAAAACTCAAGTCTGTTTTCATTACCTTTCATCAATAAACATTAACGAAAAATGTGTAATTATTTTTTAAAACTTTCGGAACTTACTTTTTCTTAATTGCATATTACTTTGTAGCAAATTACGTATATTTCTTTTATTAGAAGTAAACAAATTTTCAGAACTACGTTTCGAAAAGCCCTCTAAAATGAATCGTTAAATAAATATGAGTAAATTCGTAGAACATTGTCCGGGTGAGGCAGGAGATATAACGCGTTGATCGCGTAACAACGCGGCGCGCCGACAAATGCATTATCACATTGCTTACCTCGACCGGACAACGTCCTACGAATTCACTCATACATGTATATGTATATACATATATACTATAAGCTTAAAAGAAGGACTCTTCGCGTCTCTCATTCTTTTCCCCATGCTATCCTTTGGGCCCGAAACTTTCGTTGTTCGTTGCACAAGCAAATACGTTCCCGAATATGCGGATCATGTGAAAATTTTATCCCCACTACTAGGGGGTTCCCCCTTGCGCAGTCGATCGAGCTACAATGTAACACGATCCGAGGTCGCAAATCGGTGAAGCAATACTAATGAAAGGAAGAAACTTAATTAATTTTAGTTATTTCATTACAAGACCAAACATGATAGAATTGCGATTATATTTACTTGTTTAATAAGCGATGAAAGTTTCTAACGCAAAGAAGGACAGCATGTGGAAAGAAAGATACGCGTAGAGTCGCAACGTTCGGCATAGATCAAAGGCTTACATATCGATTGCAATGGTAACACAAATACAAAAACTTTTATTTTTCATTCTTTCGTTACAGAGCTTTTACCAACGTATTTGTGAAATTTTTCTGATTAAAATAAGACCGAACTCGATAGAATTGCGATTATACTCCTTGGGAAAATCCCGAGTGGCCGTCACCCGAAATATGTCACATGGCTTTGCAGTGTCAGGACTTGACCGTTACGCTGATATAAACCATTCGGGTTCGCAGCGCAACGAAACCTTAGAAGACCTGGCCCTGTACGCCACATAACTAAAGAAAAAAACGACACTTTCTTTGCTCCTCCTGTGTATTACAGGATGATCAATTAGTAATCCATCATGTTTCTCCACTGCTCCATAAGTGATGAATATAAGCACAGCTTTTTAAAGACCTATTGAATAACCTACACCGTTGTCAGCGATCAAAATCCACATGTTGAGATTCAAAGACCCGAATTCGCTTCCAGACCTCGCATGTTGTGATTTAAAGACCCGAATTCGCTTCCTGGTGCTCGGAGGTTGAGATTTAAAGACCCGAATTCGCTTCTATCGCATTATGTGAGCTGTTTAAAGAACCAATCACTGAATAAGACGCTGTTAGTTTCATTCATAATTCCTTCATTTTTAGTTCCACTTGTACGAAACTTTCATCAATAGATTTGCGAGACAGAGTTTCAATCATATTTACCCATTTCACAGCGAGTTATTATTACACCTTAAATAAGTAAATATGGTCCGAATTATGAAGTATTCAGACTTATTTTAATTAGAAAAATATCACAAATATGTTAGTAACAATGCTGTAAAAAAAGAATGAAAAATAAAAACTTTCCAATTTGCATTGACATTTTATTCGATATGCAGCCCCTTGAACTGTGCCGACTGCCTCGACGTTCAGTCCCTCTTTGTCGTTCACGCGCTGTCCTCTATGTTCGGCACACGCCAAAGAACGTAGTCCCTATGCCATTTCTGAGGCTCTATACCCCCGAAGTCTTCACAACAATCGAGGGAACACTGTATTATCGGAATTATATAATATTTGGAAACATGTAAGACGTCACGTAGCATGCAGCGGGACCGCGGCCCGAGGAACGGACCCTTAGCGCGAGACGAGCGGCGGCTACCTGCGCCTCGACCCTGGGACCCTTGACTTCGACGAGCAAGGAATGACTCCGGGCATCGTTCTCTTGAATACTCCCGCACCCGTCGGAACTATTGAACTCTAGACTGTAGACCATAGTCTTGTTTAACGCTCGCGATCGAAATATTATAAGTACGCGTCTTAGCGAAAAATAGCGTCTTACAATCATTTCCATAAAAACAAATGCACCAAATATGTTAATGAAAGTCCTATAAAAAAATAAACAAGTTCTGTGATTTGATTAGTAGTGGTCTCACACCGATATACCCGACCCGATCCGTATCGAGTTACAATCCCTAGTAGCACAAAATATTGTATACATATTCATACAATATTAAAAAGAGATTCAATCTTTTTTCAATATTCAAATATACATACAATATTTATTCTATATTAAGAAACAAATATTTTTTTTAAATATGCAGGAAATATTTATTTCATGTTACGACAAAAATATTTTTTTCTAAATATTAAATGAATCTTTATTTCATATTAGAAATAGAATATTTTTTTCCTAATATACAAATAATATTTATTTCATATTATGTAAAAAATATTTTCTTCTTATGACATAATGTTTCCCCTTCTCGGCGACCGAGGCCTCTCGAGCTCCGCTGTCCTTTTCTAATTACGTTCAACAAAAGTCAAAGAATAGTATCCCTGGTGCGTAATCCCTGGTTAGACCTGTGTTGGGGATAATTATCGATAAAATACTGTATTGACATTTCAGATTTTTTCCGATTTTTCGTTACAAAACCTTATTGACAAAAAAATGAAAAACACGTAAAAAATCGATAAATGCAGGTTTTTTATAGAAATTGAAAAAGAGCATTCATCATATCTTTTTTAGAAAAAATAACTATTATGAAATAAACTTTTACAACAGAGTCAATATATTAATGTGGAAAGTTAAATTAAACCAAAAATGGAATGATGCAAAAGTTGAAAAGTCCAAACAGAACTACGATTTAGAACAGACATGGCCAATTCGTAGCACGATCGGAGGCATTTTCAAGGAATACCCCCAAATCTCCAGTCCCAAGTGCTCCGAGCACTACTCATTGGGCGACTACATTGTAACGCGCGTTCTGTTCTCTGACTGCTCGGTCCTTCCTACAGTATTCGAACGCGTCTCAGAAAATTATTCGAAGTCGAATAAACCGTCGAATAAAGATACAGATGAAAATAAAATGTTTATTCAACGCCAAAAGATAAATTTTCATTGAATAAAACATTATTCTTCATGCGTTGAATAGAGATAACCTGAATTATTTTTATTTGACGCGTGATAAATAATTTTTGTATCTTTTATTCGCTATTTGAAATTTTTAATTCAATAAAAACTTGTCTATCTCTGCTCTTACAGTAATATTATATTTATCAGCGATTCAAATTTCTAGGTAGACGTCCCTACGCTTTCCCTCTTCGCGAGGGGGCCGTTGTGCATACACATGTTTTCTTCACGAAGTGGCTATAAGCTGAACGAAATGCGAGGACGAGCTTTGGGCATGTCCACTTGGGACTTCCCCTATTTTTCCAAATATGTTTTCCACGTCGCGTCGATGGGAGCGAGAACAGTCAATCCGAATTCAAGCAGATAATTAATCCGACAGTCATTCAAGCTTTTAGCAATATATTCTATCACATAATATTTTTGGATTTCGTCGTTATTTCCCGGTTTGATCACCGATCCACTCGCCACCCATCCTACATATTAATTCGTCCACGTAATTCTTTATCGAACTCTTTATTATTTGGAACAGTATGTCAAAGAAACGTTAATCTGTTTTTCAACATGTATGTTTCCACAGATCGATTCTTGGAACAATTATGTATAAAGAAGTGTAAGGTAATAAATAATGCTCATTCATGAAATATTTTTGAATTACAAATTCAGGTATCTGATATAAAAGTTGAAGTAGGAATTCTAGATTTTCCTAAAATTATGCTTTAATACTTTCTTACGTACAATATTTCTATGAATTATGTTTCTATGAATAATTTTCTATAATTATTTGTTCTTGATATTATTTTTGCTTCCAAAACATCCACTTAAATATAGCGGATAATGTAACATTTGATGATAATCGATATGTTTTCGTGATGATTCGCCTTCTCGCCGACCCATCGCGACGAGAATCTCCTCAATGGTCTTCTGCACCGACGAAATGCCGTCGGTGGCCTTCTGCTTCTCACTCCAGCCAAAATATTTCCTAGAGGGCGTAAGAGAACACCAAAATATTCGAGTGACACGAACTCTCGTAAGGCTGGCTGTCTTTAACAGTATCTCGTCGGTGGTTGAATGTGCCGAGTCCCGCGCGAGTGCGACTGTAGGACAATTGGAAATCTGCAAGATCGACCGTTAGAAAGGGAGACAGAGAAAGAGGATGTCAGAAAAAGAACGTGTGCAAAAATTGAGACAGAGTAGATCGAAAGAAGTTAATAGTACAGATAGCAGAAAGATAAGTTAATAAACTTTAATTTTCGTTTCTTTGGTTTTCAGGTGAGCGTGTATATAGTGTAAATAGTAACTCAATGTACATAAATAAATAACGAAAAAAACTTTGGTTTTCAGAGAAACAAATTCTAGTTTGTTATTAATACAAAAACAAAAACAATCCCAAACTAATTGTCTTATATATATTCATTGTTACTTCGGTCGTTAAATCTAATACTCGACTCATTACCGATTTAAATATTCCTTTCCGAAATACTAATATAATACACGATCCTAATGAAGGCTTCTATCAGGGGCTAGAGTTATATTTCTGTTGGCCAAGGCAAGATCCCTACAGTTACGGTTTCGAACCTTCCGTTCGTCCGTAACAGGCGCTAGGACGTCACAGACTTAATTAGGTCCTCGATAGATCGATGTTTAGATTCTTGAGAAAGTTTTACATGAGGTGATTCCGACCGTCTGTTTATTAGTGTCGGAGTCAGACCGCTACAAGCTATTGTATTAGATTACGTTTTGTCGTGAAAAACGTGCTCTTCTAGGGTTCTGAACTTAGAAGTTAAAATTGACTTCGAATGTTGGTCAGGGTTAGATGGGGTGGCGAGGGCGCAAAGGGTGGCGTGA
Organism: Sphecodes monilicornis; assembly: GCA_913789915.3. Classification (NCBI taxonomy): domain Eukaryota; kingdom Metazoa; phylum Arthropoda; class Insecta; order Hymenoptera; family Halictidae; genus Sphecodes; species Sphecodes monilicornis. Next base: position 6,392,565 of record OU565300.1, read on the forward strand.
GCTACCCCGTTATCGCACTCTGACTTAGTCTGGATTAGTATTCATTCGAGCGAACAATGTTTTATTTTCCTTTTCGTCAATATTAAAAATCTCGGAAATCCCAATATGTCTATATTCTATACTGAAAATACCTTTTTAATAAGTTCACCCGTTATATAGGTTGCTTGCCAACCGCTACGCCGAGGAACAGAAAAGACGGGCGGTTCTATGCTGTATACACGCAGCGGCAGGCCGTCTCGGGCCTGTAGGTATACGCGGAATTCATGTAGGAGTAGTAGTAGTTTTTCGCGAATATCTCGAAAATTACTCATGTCCGCCAAAAATGACAATTGCATTTCGTGATCAGCATGTCAAAACGAAGAGAATGACGTAAGTGTCTCTTGCCGAAAGGGTGGGGGAACTTTTCCGAAGTCTTACCTGGAACTTCTCTTAATCCAAGAAAAAATAACTATTACACAATAATCTTTTACAACAGAATCAATATATTCAGGCACAAAGATTAATTAAACAAAAAATTAAATGATTCAAAAGTTTGAAGTTCCATAGAGGACTGCGATTTATAAGAGTTTACACGCCATACTACAAGGTGCGTCTGAAAAGTTCGGTGAATGGTCTCAGAAAACAAAGGAAACAAGAGTTACAAACAAAATACCTTTACTGGTCTGCAAAGTAATCACCAATAGTTGCAACACAGTTCTGACTTCGGTTGGAAAGCTGTTGGAAACTGTCAGCAAACGCTTCTTGTGGAATCGCTTGGAGCACCGTGGTCACGCGATTCACCGAACTTTTCAGACGCACCTTGTATTTATTTACATAGTAACGCGCGTGTCAGCCTTTGGGTTAGGTTATTATTTACATTGTAATGCGCGTGCTCGGTCCTCGCTACAGAGTTCGAGCGCGGGTCAGAAAATTATTCAAAGTCATATACACTGTCGAATAAGGATACAAATGAAGATGAAAACTTTATTCAATGATAAAGATGAATCGTTCGAGGAATTAAAGATTCATCTTCATTCGTCGAAAAAATGTTTATCAGATAAAACGTTATTCGTCATGCATCGAATAGAGATAACCAGAATTATTTGGCTAAAATTCCGAAAACGACCACACTCAGAATTGGATGAAATTTTGGGAATAGTTTCCATTTTGACTGAACTGATTATTATGAGTAGGAGTTTGGTCAACTCTTAAAATATTTGTTACCTTCTTAATATCACTCTCTACCATAGCGACAGAGTCGTATGCGGCCAATACTGTTTCCAATATTGGATATGGTACATTTATATTTGGCGCGCCACTTGGCGGTACGTAGCATCACCGACGAGATACTGTTAAAGACAGCCAGCCTTACGGGAGTTCGTGTCGCCCGAATAATTCAAGCGTTCTCTTACGCCCTCTAGGATATATTTTAGCTGGAGTAAGAAACAGAAGGCCACCGACGATATTTCGTCGGTGCAGAAGGCCTCTGAGGAGATTCTTGAGACGGTGCAGAAGGCCTCTGAGGAGATTCTTGAGACGGTGAGACGGCAGACAGCAGTGAGATCAGATGTTACATTCTCGAACAAACATTTTGGTGTTGGTTTTTCAGGCTTAAAATACTAAAAGTAAAATTAATATCAAAGACAAAAAAATCCTAGAAATTTTGTACGTAAGAAAGTATGAAAGCATATTTAGGAAAATCAATATTCAATAATTCCTACTTCTGATTTCATACGAAATACCTCATTTTGTAATTTAAAAATATTTCATAAACAAGCATTATTTCCTTACACTTTTTAATAATAATTGTTCTAAGAATAGATCTCTGGAAACATACATATGTTGAAAAACAGATTAACGTTTATTTGACATACTATATCGAATAATATAGAGTTCGAGAGAGACTCGCGAGGATAAATTAATATAATACATATAATATAATTGTAGGAGCATCGATGCAAACAGCGATTAAAAAATAAAAACATTATTTGTCACGCGACAAAAGAAATGATTATGGTTATCTGTATTCGACACGCGTCGAATAAAGTTTTATTCGATGAAAATTTATTCGGCGAATAAAGATAATTTTTTTATTCATCGTTAGCGGTGAATAAAGTTATCATTTTCATCTGTACCTTTATTCGACGTTTTATTCGACTTCGAATAATTTTCTGAGCCGCGTTCGAATGCTATAGCGAAGACCGAGCAGTCAAAGATTGGCACACGCGTTACAATGTATCGCCCAATAACCAGAGCAGGGATCGAATAAACTGTGAACTCTCATAAATCGAAGTTCTTTCTGGATATGTTGCTACCGTAAAAATTTGTTCGATGTCCTTTTTCAATTTCCAAAGAAACCTGAAATTTTCGAATTCTTATGTGTAAGAAGAATAATAAAGGAGATGAGCGGAGAGATTTAACGAGATATATTTCAGAATCCGGAGGTCGCTGACAAGAATGTACTCTTCGACAAACGCAGCTCGAATGTGTCGTCCCGCCCGTAAAAGTCCCTATCCTCAATGACGTCTTCTAGGGTCCGAGACAATTTACGACCGTCGCGGCGCCACGCTGTCGGGGCCCGTCGTTGCCGGTGTTCACTCTCGTCGCCGCCATTTGGGGGTGTTCGTTATGTTTCTAACATATGTTTTCCTTTTTTGTAAATAAGATTTTCAACCGAAAAATCGGCAAAAATTCTTAAATATATATGTCGATAATCGCAATTCGTCAGATTTTTTCAATATTTTTGCATGCAATTAAATACGGGTGATTGACCGAAAACCATTAAAACGGGACTGCTCTAGATAGGTCCTTTAAAGAGAAAATATTCCAAATTTAATTATAAAAAAATATTTTAAATAGGAAGTTAAATTTTGACAAATAAAATAAGATTAGATTAGATATAAAATAAGACATTCAGCGTTCAAAAGAGACTGTTCCGCGATCCCATGCCGAACGGAGAAAAGGACGGAGTAAAGCTCGAGGGCCTCGGTCGCCGAGGAGTGTAACACAATACGGGTCGGGTATATCGGTGTGAGACCACTACTAATCCAACAACAAAACTTCTTTATTTTTCATTATTTTTTTATCGGATTTTCACAAACATACTGGTAGCATTTTTCTGATGAAAATGATACGAAATATGATGTAATTCCGATGATATTTACTCGTGTAATGAACGGCGAAAGGTTCGGGTGCGAGGAAGGACAGCGTATGGGAAAGAAAGAGACGCGGAGAGTCCTACTTTTAGGACTGCTCGATTTTCGCCGCGTCGCGCGTCGCACAATGGTCCCAATCGAAGAATTAGCTGTTCACAACTATTGTAGTCGTTGAATTCAGCCCGACGTCAGCAATAACATTATTAAGTAAAAAATATATAGTGACGATTAGAAAATCAAGGAGACCTTACAATTTTATCGAATAAAAAAAATTGTTTTATGTAAGGCGTGCAGATGTCTTAGGACTCAGATCGTACGTGTCCAAAACTACCGTAAAAGTGCGTATCAATACAAATAATTTCGCTCGGAGTTCGTCGATGCTTTCGCCAGCAATATCAAAGTATTCTGCCCTCCCGAGTCCTTCGGCTTCCACCTTGTATCGAGCCTCGCCTTCCGGCGTCTGGTGCGTCAACGTGACGCCTAGGCTGGTCGTAATTCTGGGGCGGGGCGTTTTACATTTAATTTTTTATATTGAAATTTATAGAAGAGTGACTACCGAGTAATTTTTATCAGAAACATTTTTTGTCAGAGCACTGGAAATGCTTGAAAAATTACAATAATGTGTGAATAATGAATGATATTTAATATATTCTTGCAACAACAGGTGATATTTGAAATCTGTCTTCACATCTGTAATTCTTACACGAAGCCACACAACTTTACCATGTACAGTATTTCATCGATAATGGTTCACAACACGGATCTGCGCAGGGACGTTTGTAGTATAATAATTTAAATTTTATAATTTGTTTCTATATTCATTATTTGAATTGTTATTTCAATTATTTATTGTTAAGATAATTGATTAAATAAATAAATTTTTACAATTTGTTTCTATGTTCATTATTTGAATTATTTCAATAATTTATTGTTCAAATAATTGTTTAGACAATGTACACGTATTTACACAATTAATATAGGAACACGTTTCTATAGAGTATAAAAATTTATAATCTACAGAAATTTTTATAATCTATAGAAATGTGTTTCCATATTCACTATGTAAATACTTATACATTCTTTAAATAATTATTTTAATAATGAATTATTGAAATAATTCACATAATGTATATAGAAACAAAATATGAAAATTTATTCATTTAAACCATTATTTTAACAATAAATTATTGAAATAATTCAAATAATGAATATAGAAACAAATTATAAAATTTATTTATTTAAACAATTATTTTAACAATGTGCTATTGAAAGGATAATTCAAATTATAAATATATTATCTTAACAATAAATTATTGAAATAATTCAGATGGTGAATATAGAAACAAATTATGAAAATTTATTTATTTTATCCGTTAACTGGACACGAATCAAAGGTTCGAAGGTCCGAAACTTCGATTTTCATCACCTTCGTAGTTTCCTTCGTTCCTTCGAATCCTTCGAAGCTTCGAAGAGTCGTAGCTTCGGAAAAGTAACAGTCCTTATTTATACGCGAGGAATATCATTGTCTAAGGTTTGCCGAACGTAGAGAAGGATAGCCGAGCTCGAGAGGCCTCAGTTACCGAGAAATGTAAACATACCTAATCCGAATTTCCAACTTTTTTATTTTTCATTATTTTTTTATGGGACTTCGATGACCATATTTGTGGCATTTCTCTAATAAAAATCATACCAAATGTGATATAATTCCGATGATATTTACTTGTGTAATACACAATTAAAGTTTCGGGCGCGAGGAAGGATAGCGTATGGAAAAGAAAGAGACGCGGAGAGTCGCAGTCGGCGGCACAGTTCAAAGGCTCGCGCGTCCTCACAATGTATTACCAAGGAATAGCTTTTTAATATTACTTATTTTTTTATGAGACTTTTGCTAATAGATTTGTGGCATTGTTCTGATTAAAATGATACCAAACACGATATAATTCGGATCATATACAGGTGTATGGTCATTATGTACAGGTGAGGTACATAACATCGGTGAGGCAACAGTAATGCAATGATGACACTTTTTCATTTTTAGTTAATCTTTTAGGAGACTTTTACCATCATATATGTCATATTTCTCTGATCAAAATAATTGCATTTATTAATTGCAGACAGTGCTGTCGAGCATTAGAAGTGGTATTATCGGAAAAATAAGTAATAAAAATTACGTTTCTGCTTTCTACTAAGGATCTCGATAAGAACGATTGAATTTGATCGTTTCTTGTAGATTGTATTTATTCTTCCTTTTTATTCTATAATTATTACAGAATATTTTTTCTTTAAGAAAAATTATTTTATAAATATCCCATTAATTAAATTAAGTATAAATTCTGATATTTTATAAATTCCTACATCTACAGGCTATCGATTATAAAACAGTAATTCCAATGCTGAACAATAAGGAAAATAAGTAGGCGATAAGAATTTAATGAAATTATACAATAATATGTAATTATTTTCCAAGAAATCACAGAATGGATAATGACAGTCTTAATTTATTTATTACCTAAGGTATTACATCCATTTACCTCTACGCCACTCATGCAGTCGTGCGCAGTTGACGAGCAAATGTTCTATGTAGGTAGAGAGCGCAGAACTTTTAGCACCGTGGAACTTCATAAGTCTACTTTATCCATTCCACGAAACCACCGGCGATGCCATCGGACCCGTTACCGACCGGTTTGAGAGCCCATCAGAGCCCACTTTTCGGCGACACCGAATACACGGGGGCTGGATGTCTTTAACAGTATCTCGTCGGTGATGCAATGCATTTTTCTGTCTACGTTTCCGAATTACCGACTCTGTAGAAAATGCCCTAGTACGATAGCGGACTCTATCGAAATGGAAAGGTGAGCTGGTGAACTATATGATGATGCAACACATAAAGTGTGTGTCTGAGGAGGCTCGATTTTACAGCATTGTCTGCTTCAAAAATGCGATGTTGCCGCATTACGTTCGTACAAGAAACTATCGATACTCGCATCGAAAGCATTCGAACGGTTTCTATCACATAGGCGATGAGGTAAATGTTTTGTCCTGCTTTTCGGAGCTGTGCAAATTCAAAGGCATGTTGCTTTTTAATCTAAACCACAGAAATTCCAATCGTTGAAGATTTTATTGAACGATCATTTAAATATTCTTTATTATTTTTTTAACATTTTTTATGCGAATACTTAATTAATTATTGTTATAAATTTTCAATTTTCAATTCGTGGTTTTTTTACTACATATATGTACACTTGATTATATAAATAAATACCTCGTTAGTCCAAGCAACTTGTGGAACGAATGTTTAGTTTTAATATTATTTTCATCATTTGTATATTATTAACAAATGTTAACTTATCAACAGAACTAATTTGAAGTTTAATACGAAAGGTATTGCTTTCCGATATGAAAATATTAAGAAATGTATAAACATTCGCGGCATGATAATTGTTGCAGTGTACACGAGCGTGTGTAAACTGATATTCGTATATTAAAAATGATGTAGATTAGAATACGTCGTCGAAAGCCTCAAACAAACTTCATTCCTGAACTTCGAAGAAAACGTTTCCATACTAACACAGTTTAACTTATCCGATGTGTGGCATGTTTAGACTTGTTTTTATCAAAAAGCATTTGCAATCGATTCATAATGTTTCCATGGCAAAATTATGAACTATAATAAACATTTTATTGTTATTAATACGCGTTAGTGAAACGTTTACATTGTTGTCTTCAGGTGGCACACGAAGCGACGACGTACGACAGGCATGGCCAGAAGTAGCTCGCTTGGAGGCAAATTCGCGGGAGACGCGTACTCTTCCCGCCCGCGTGTCTGGCTCCCCGTGGCGGCCGTAGTCCTCCGAGCTCCTCAGACTCGTGCCTACCGCTTGGAATATGTACCGCATGTGGCACGTTGGGGAAACTCTCATACCCACGGCAGGCACGGGTCTGAGGAGCTCGGAGGACTACTGCCGCCACGGGGAGCGAGGCGCGCGGACGGGAGAAGCTGGCGCCTCCCCCGAATTTTCTTTCAAGTGAGCTACTTCTGGCCATGCCTGACGTACACTATAACACACAACGTATTGGCATTTACTGTACATAAATCCAATTTTATTTATTATTAACATTATCATAATGGTATAATCACCTTTCGATGGAAATTTTTTTCTGATCAAAATAAGCCCAAACACGGCATAAATCGGATTATCATATAACGTACATTGTACTAAAAACTACATGCGAAACAGTTACGACGACAAAATCTGTCTACAGAGGCCGACGGAATTTGAAATGTCTCGAGCTCGATAAATGTAGTAGTGCTTGTACGTGGCCACTGTTGCTCACGGCATTTGTTCTAGCACACAAGAATCGCCGTAGCTAAATATGTATATTTATAATCGAATAAAACTGGGCACTGACAAGGAGAAGACTGCGGTCATGGGGTCTTAGATTTTCTCGAAACTTTGCATATTGGTAGATTTCGTTCTCCTGTTTATGAAAATATAGTATTATAGGTTCAGATACTCAATAACTTTTGAGATATTTACAATTGAAATTTCATTATACCCATTAAGTACAGTTTCAATTGAAGTTATTGTCAAGTGCCAAACGGCGTGGTGGTAACGTACTAAGTTGGTACTAGGAAGGCCAGGATTCAAATCCTCTTGTCCTCTTTTTCCTTTTTTTTCTTTCCAGTTTATCTATTTTAATTGATGGGATTTTACAAATGAAAAAGGCACTCATAATATCTATAGGAAACATAATACTAAAATTTTATTGAAAAGCAACATAATATGTAAATAAACACTAACTTCATCAACTGTGCCTGAAAAGGAAAGAAGGATAACATAAAAACCATGCATTACATACAAAATACAATAAACATAGAAATAAAATGTAATACTTACTATTATTATTACTTGCAGCAATGATATTCATCGTAAAAACAAACAAAACATAAATGACAGAAACATTTTGCACATCTAATAAGCGTATCTTCATTGCATGCGCATTTACTATTATGAATGTCAGGAGGGAAGCAGATTTGATTGATGTGAAAAATTTCTCTGTCTGTTGAAAGTCCTGCTGCAAACCATGCATATTTTATCATGGGCACAAAATTTGGTGCACTTAATTGTTTATGTACAAGTGAGTGTAATTTCATTGCATCTTCCCTGCTTGATATCTCTCTATTATTTTGCAGAAGGTAATTGCAATTTTGTTTTTTTTTTAATAAATTCTTTATTTGCCGGTAAAAATAAACATCACAAGGCTGTACGAGGTGTGTGCATTTGGTTGGAATTTTTTTTATTTTACATGTGCAGTTCCCTCCGAAATTAAAGATGCATCGTGAAGTTCTAAATTTATTTACCCTCCCCAAGAATCTACTAACAACAAAAATTTTTCTTCCTTTCCATATGGTACTAATACTGATCGTAGAAATGTTTGATATAATTCTTTTGTTAACTTTCTAGATTTACTACTTGTTATGGAAATATTGTTATATTTAATTGTTAATTCATCTACTCTCTTTTGTACAATAGGGCCACAAGTTCCACTAGATTCCTGCATGCACAAAAATTCATATGGTAACAGCTTTCCAGCCATTGTTATTGTATATTGAGCTGTCTATGTATGCGTCGTTTTGAATAGGTTTTTCCTATTAACAATAACAGTCCTCCCTTCTTTTGTTGTTAACGTTCTTTCAAAAGTTGATTGTTATTGGCATGCTGTTCGATCGGTGTGTATTATATATTTTTGTTCAAATTTTGGTTGTTATTAATTTCCGAAATTTCTCGGCGGCCTCTATTAGTTGATTCAAAGTTGCAGCTTCTTTTGAAGAAACGTATTTTGTTATTTTTCTTTGCCGGATATTATGTTTTCTTTTAAATTGTGTTGCCCATGTGGAAGAAGCTTTAAATCTGAAAACATTAGTTTTATATTGCCGCGCTCCTGCCAGAGCCCACTGCTGCAGTTGTCGTATTGTGACTTGCTGATAGCTTGCACGTGCCTCTTGAAATCGATCATACGTCCATTGATCGATGGGGCGGTACTTTTCTGATGTCGTCCCGCCGTCCTTTTCCCATCGAATTATGTCTTCTTTTTTTCAAGAATCTTGTGCTTTTTTAAATTTCACGATGGATGCTGATGAGCCAGAGACGCTATTTTCATTTTGGTCTCCATGGAAATATCAGAGTGTATTTTCTTTTCTGGAGGCTCTGACTACTCATCGTCCGCAGAATCTTCATTCGATATTTCTTCATATTAATTTTCTGTATCCGACTCATACTTATCCATGAGACATTCTTCTGTCACGATCTGATATTTATTTATCATGTCCATTATGTTTTCAACGATTCTGTCACCTATTGTAATGGCTGCATCAGACATCGCAATAGATGCTGTGTCGGCAATTAAATTTTCTTTTCGAAGAAGCTCTTCCGAATACATAAAAGCGTCCTTTAATAGTTGTTTTCTCTCTTCAATACTGGTACTAACAGTATTTAAATTATCACTGGCGATGGATGTAGATGGCTGTAGATTCATTATAATTTACGTAAAAATTTTCTGCTACATCGATGAAAGCCCCTCACTAACTGTCACTAACATAAATAAACTATGATCCTTACAAAATAGAGCTATCAATAACTAGATAGTAACTAATAACTTTACTATCAAGTAGAAAATAGAATACCTGAACTATATTTATGCACATATGTCGTTTGTTCAAGTATATGTACAAAACCATTCTGATCTAGTCCATTTTATAGCTTTACGATAATGAACACTCTGAAAATCACTGTTCCTTCCTCGATGCACGATTTTTCTTTATGACAACAAACACATCTTTTGCATCTCTCCGTCGTTGCTGGCTTACTTCTTCTTGGAACCATGAGCCTTCGAACTCCTTTTGTTATGTTGTGATATTTCAACTTCAGTGAGCCATGGCAACACTTGCCACGTGCAGTCAGATTTCCTTGCAATTCTCGCTATTTATATGACTGTAGAAAGAAACTGTCTCACGAATGAATTGGAAGTATTCTTCATTGAAGTTGCAAGTTCGATTATAAATTACCAATAAATAATAAAGGTTGACGAGAACTTGATTGAAAAATGTACCATTTCATTTCTTTGCAATTTCTTTGAATATATATAATCAATAGCGTTGAAAAAGAAAGAACAAATATATATGCAACGAAACTATTATTCGATGTGAAAAATGTTTTTATCATTTGTGTTTTGTTCGTTTTTACGATAAATATTATTGCTGCAACTAATAATAATAGTGAGTATTACATTTCATTTCTATGTTTATTGTATTTTGTATGTAATGCATGGTTTTTATGTTCTTCTTATTTCCTTTTCATGCACGGTTGATGAAGTTAGTGTTTATTTACATATTATGTGGCTTTTCAATAAAATTTTAATATCATGTCTCCTATAGATATTATGAGTGCATTTTTCATTTGTAAAATCTCATCAATTAAAATAGATAAACTGGAAAGAAAAAAAAGGAAAAAGAGGACAAGAGGATTTGAACCCTGACCTTCCTAGTACCAACTTAGTACGTTACCACCACGCCATTTGGCACTTGACAATAACTTCAACTGAAACTGTACTTAACAGTTATAATGAAATTTCAATTGCAAATATCTCAAAAGTTATTGAGTATCTGAGCCTATAATGCTATATTTTCATAAACAGAAGAACGAAATCTACAAATATGCAAAGTTTCGAGAAAATCTGAGACCCCATAACTGCGTCTTCTCCTTGTAAGTCGCAAAGAGACGTAAATAGAAATAATAACGTACGATATAATAGAAATATGACGTACGAGTAAAAACAAAAATTTGTATCTTTTCAGTCAAATATATCGTTTTTCTACATATTGTATAATAAAGCAATGTCTCTTTAGACAGAGTAGAACTAAACTAATACAATAGAAAAGGCTATAGCCGGGTTTGGGGGTAAAATTCGCCCCCGGCCTCAATTTTAACGATTTTGAACCAGCCGATAGCCTACCAAAAAGAAATCTTTCTGCCAAATTTCAGCCCGATATCTCATCTGTAAGGATAGTTACAGAGGAAAATCGAAAAATCAGTTTTTGACCCATTTTTCCCATTTAATGACAATGAAAAGTTCTGAAAAATATCTGACATATTTCGAATACCAAGCCACATATTATACAGGGTGAGTCACCTAACGTTTGCACCTCAAATATCTTTCTGGTTTCTAAAGATACGTAAAATATGGTAAGGACAAAGTTGAATGGTATAATGGGGCCGACACGATGCCAAACAAAAATTTTGTTTTCATGTCATTTTTTTAGAGATATCAAGGTCACCTTGACTTTTTTAAATGAAACCACCCCTTTTTAAACACCTACTATGATAGGCCCTTTCATTACGAATTCGGTGACTATAATTACTCAAGGTCATTCAAGGTCGCGGACAGAGATAACGTATGAGATTAAATATCGATACATGGCTGTAAACGGGCTTTGAAGGAATGTTGAACTCAGTCCGTGACCTTGAATGACCTTGAGTAATTATAGTCACTGAATTCGTAATGAAAGGGACTATCATTGCACGTGTTTATAGAAGGGTGGTTCCACTTAAAAAAATGAAGGTGACCTTTAAAATCTCTAAAAAAAATGACATAAAAACAAAAATTTTCTTGGTATCGTGTGAGCCCCACTGAACCATTCAACTTTGTCCTTCAGACATTTGACGTATCTTTAAAGACAACAAAGATATTTGAGGTGGCAATAGTTAGTGCCTCATCCTACAATGGTAGTCCCTTTTATTACGAATTCAGTGACTCTAATTACTCAAGGTCATTCAAGGTCACGGGCAGACCAACATTCCTCCAAAGCCCGTTTACAGCCATGTATCGATGTTAAATCCTATACGTTATCTCTGTCCGCGACCTTGAATGACCTTGAGTAATTATAGTGACTGAATTTATAATGAAAGGGACTATCATTGTAGGTGTCTAAAAAAGGGTGGTTCCATTTAAAAAAGTCAAGGTGACCTTGACATCTCTAAAAAAAATGACATGAAAACAAAATTTTTTTTGGCATCGTGTCAGCCCCATTGCACCATTCAACTTTGTCCTTACCATATTTTACGTATCTTTAGAAACAACAAAGATATTTGAGGTGCAAACGTTAGGTGACTCACCCTGTATATCGTTTTCAGATTTTTCCGTTGCAAATTCTGATTTAAATCATGAGAAACATGAAAAAAAATCGAAAAAATGCAGATTTCATATAGAAGATGAAGGAGCACACCTACAGATTTAATTTAGCAATAAGATATCAACATGAGTAATACTCTCAAGTTTTTTCAAATTCCTGAGAGAGGGACGTCATAGTTGAAAAAAATAAAAATCAATTTTTTCGGTGTTTTTCCCGTGAAAAACTAAGTTATACCTATCTTTTCTGAGTTTTAAGAGTATATTATGTAATATTAAACATTCCTACGTTCAGAAAAAAATTATTCCGACTTGAAAACACGCGTAATATAAAAAACGAAAATATACTGAGCACGGTATATTCCAATATTTCGAACTAATTTCAACGGCGCCGGTTGGTGCAGCGGCTAAAGTCTCAGACTGCGGAACCGCTGGATACTTCTTGGACCAAGTTCGATTCCCGTCCGAATCACTTTTTTTTTGTTTGTTACGTACAGAGAATTATTTCTGCTTTATTTCAACCAGAGTTTTCTAACCGCTTTCCTGAGAACGGAAAATGCCCTATTCCACCCTTTGCCTATAGAAACGATGACTATGCTCCAGCTGGATGCAGCCGTCACAAAGTATGATTCAGTACAGGGACAGTTGCACAAGATTCCCTAATATGGAAATCTTGAGAGCATCCCCACTTAGATTTTACAGTATATAAACCCTCGAATTTTAACCCTCGGGGGCAGTGCTTAAAGTACAAACGGGCTATACACGTCGTTACGCTGAATCTCGTTTTGGAGTAGGTTGTATTTAGTGAGATCGGGCCTAGTCACCCTTTCGGATCAAGTAACCTTATAGATTCCGCGAGTACGGTATTAATCTATCTTGGCATAATTATTCAACCTCTCTGTGTTCCCCGCATCGCCAATGCGTCATCCAACAGGCAGTAGTACTTAGGTAGCTACATGACATTTTTTTACACACTTAATTCTTATCGCGACACTAACAGTTGTAACAGAGCCAGTTTTCTGTAATATACAATTTAGTTCAAGGTAATTTTGAGTAACAATTGATTTTAACCCACCATTCAGATCCAGTAATTCTTAGTTGACCGTTCCCACATGATACAATCTTACCGCTCGAGTTGTATCAATTAATTCAGAATATTAAAATTACGAGACCGTTACTAACATGTCCTAGGAGTGCACCTTACTAACAAGTAAAACCATATTCCTCTTTAAACTATGAACCGCTCGCCGGCCACGCGCGCTACCGCTCGGCCCAGGCTCGTAACATGTTCATCAGATGTCTTTCGTTTCATAACTATTTTATTGTTATTACACCATTGTAGAAACTTTTTTTAACTATTTTTAGACTATTTTAAAATAATTTTTCGAAAAATATTTTTGGCGTACTTTAATAATAGTGAGTGTATTAGTGTGTGACGGTGACTCGGGAGACTATGCCTCCTCGTTCCTTACAAACTAAACTTACATCTACTATACAACGATGTACTTAACCTAGCTTATCCTACGGTATGAACCTGGCCGTCTAGGCAATGCCTGTGACGGCGACCAGGCCGCGGACAAGAATTCGGACTGGCCTCGGCGTAGGTGATGCACCCGCAGCCGGGCGGACTCCTGGAGGCCAGTTGGTGCCCGGTACCATGATGAACACCTCGGTAGTCGGACTGGGCAAAGGAGGGTGCCTTTTCACTTACCGGTCGTTGGTACGACTGTTAGCCAAGGCGGAGACGGGTTACACACGAGGTCCGCTGAAACAGTGTCCTCGTGGCACGCTGGAGGAGGAGGGGGGAAGGTCTCGGCCGTAATGGCAGAGGTTCTGTCGAGAACGGTCTAGGTCTTACGGCAGAGACCGTTCGGTAACTTTTCTAAAAAAGCTTGCTGGTTCGACTGGTACGGCGGTAGCTTATGCTTTGCGGCATCTATACGCGCGCTGCACGGTTTCAGCAGCGAGCGGCATCGCGGCGGCCCGCGAACTAGCGTGGCGTGGCGTGGCGCGGCGGGACGGGCGGAAGCGGGAAGGCACCTGCTGGCGCGCGGAACACGAGGAAGACTCGCGCCACGGAGGTCATGCTCGTTACAAGTGTGCCATGTCCCCTTTTGAGTGGCCTGTTAATTGTGGGATCAAAAATTTTTGTAATACGAAACATACACATGAAGTTGGAGAATACTTATCTTTAACACGTTGGGCCCGGCGCCGGTCCCTGGGGACCGGCGGTGAACTTTCCGTGTGGCCGGCATCGGTCCCTGAGGACCGGCACTAGAATTTTCGTTTGGATAGCGTCGGTCCGTGGGACCGACAGTATTAAAGTTAAAAAATAAATATAGTCTCAATGAAATGTGATCAAATGTAGTTTACATTTTATACATCATACGAAAATATAGTGAACATAATCACACATACACCTAAAAGATGTCGAAAATAGCGCGACAAAGAAGAATTCTTTATCCTTCGGCGATACCCTACAACATTGTATCGCTCACCGGCTGCCGGCTGAACGGAAAGGACAGCAAATTCGGCGCCGGGCTCAACGTGTTAATAATTGTTGATGGATTGGTGTACGATGGAATCATGTGTCATTTTCAATCTTCGTCGCTATCTTCCTCAATTATTGGTGTTATTTGTTTGTTATTAAAAATCGCAGTGAGTATATCTGCTGGCCGTACTATGTCTGTGCTGAATCGAGCATGAGATAAGTAATAAATAATGGAAGCTACATGTGAGCAACAACCAAAGCAATAGTGCGATTATCAATATTTTTCGCAAAATTATTTTAAAATAGTCTAAAAATAGTTGAAAAATGTTTCTACAATGATGTAATAACAATAACATAGTTATGAAACGAAAGACATCTGATGAACAAAAAAAAAGTGATTCGGACGGGAATCGAACATGGTCCAAGAAGTATCCAGCGGTTCCGCAGTCTGAGACTATAGCCGCTGCACCAACCGGCGCCGTTGAAATTAGTTCGAAATATTGGAATATACCGTGCTCAACATATTTTCGTTTTTTATATTACGCAAGTTTTCATGTCGGAATAATTTTTTTCTGAACGTAGGAATGTTTAAAATTACATAATATACTCTTAAAACTCAGAAAAGATAGGTATAACTTAGTTTTTCACGGGAAAAACACCGAAAAAATTGATTTTTATTTTTTTCAACTATGACGTCCCTCTCTCAGGAATTTGAAAAAATTGAGAGTATTACTTATATTGATATCTTTTTGCTAAATTAAATCTGTAGGTGTGCTCCTTCATCTCCTATATGAAATCTGCATTTTTTCGATTTTATTCATGTTTTTCATGTCTTAAAACCAGAATTTGCAACGGAAAAATCTGAAAACGATATATAATATGTGGCTTGGTATTCGAAATGTGTCCGATTTTTTTCAAAATTTTTCATTGTCATTAAATGGGGAAAATGGGTCGAAAACTGGTTTTTCGATTTTCCTCTGTAACCACCCTTAGAGATGAGATATCGGGCTGAAATTTGGCAGAAAGGTTTTTCTTTTGGTAGGCTATCGGCTGGTTCAAAATCGATAAAATCGAGGCCGGGAGCGAATTTGTATTGCTTTACATTTTAATTAAAAATATTATAACGAAAATTTAATTTAATGAATTTAATGAATTTATAAAAATTTAATGAATTCTTATTTCTCTACAGATGAAAAGAATGCAAGTACTTATTTTAAAAACAAGAAAACATGAGAATAGTTAATATATGTGAAATGTGTACGCACTCATCAACTGCATAGAATTTGTATTGATTAAGTGTAAAGAAAGTATACCATTGGTTTAAAGTGTATAAAACTATTGTAATATGCATTCATTATTGACACGAGTAATAAAAATAGTGTTACATTTTATTAATGTAATAAAAATAATCTTACATGAACACAATACGACGTTTAAAGGGACAGAAAATTTAACAATGTGCATTTTGACCTGAAAACAGTATGAAATCTTTTACAATTTTTCATAACCAAATGGTTCATTTCCGGCGTATGATTCCTCTCAAACTTTTTCTGTGTTCAATGCGTAGAGTGCATTGACGTATAAAATAAAAAAAATGGACAATAATTCACAATGTTAAAAAACACTTTTTCGAACGTGCGCGAAGCTACCTTAACATCGTGGCGCATTGGGATTTCCGAATTACGGGCAAATCCGCTATTATTTTATTGAAATTGTAGTTTCTATAGACACTGATACCATTGAACTATATCTGGCGGCGATCGGTGCAAAAATTTTACCTTTTTATAATTTTTTCCTTTCTACGGCACAGTTGTGGCCTAAGACTCAACAGTGACTATCCTTTCGTGCCGATTGTAGCGTTGGATTTATTTACTGTTAGAAGTGCGAGGCTTTTAATTTTCCATAAGCATCTTTTTGTGTTTAATATAAAGTGTGAGTGTCGTGTGCTGAACGGTGAACACAGGTAACCAAAGTAATACATGTTTTGTGTAAAAAATAGTAGTTAGAATAGCTTTTTGAATACAATGGAGCATCATAAAGATAAAAGAGTTCGCAATAAAAAGTGTTCCCACAGTAACTGTTGTATTAACAGCAGACAACGTCCTCATGGTAGCACTTTTCATCCTTTTCCAGTTGATAATACCGAGAAATGTTTTATGTGTTTAATGAATTGTGGATTAGATCATTGGATGGAAATGTCCAACAATGAGTTGAAGAAGAAATATATATGCAGTCAACATTTTTCAAGAAATAGCTTTTACGCGTCGGGGAGGTTACGGAAAGATGCAATACCTAGTTTATATTCCACGGGTGATGTTAATAAAAATGTAGTCGATTTATCTTCTGATGCAATTCCCATTTCTCGAATAAAAGAACAATCAGAACGGCAGGAACTTAAAGAGAAATTACAGCAAGTGAAGGATACGTCAAATATTCTTCCCGTGCAGTTAGCAGCGAAGTATAAGTATTAAAAAGAATAAATGTTGTAACCGTGTGGCTTACACACGGTCACCACACGGTTCCATATACCTATATATATATATATATATATATATATATATATATATATATGTATTGATTGATATATGTAAATAGCGTGGAACGACTTGTCGCGGATATTCTCCCTCTCTACGAGGATCGCGAAGAGATTTGCGATCCTTTTCTTAATGAAGGATCGCAGGACTCCCCACTAATTGGTTTGCGCGCGCATCGATCCCCACTAGATCTGGATCGAAGGAGCTCGATGCGCATCGAAAGCAGATCACTCTACGTCTGGGCGCGGTTCAGTTAGGGCGGAATTTAGAAGGTTCACGGCGAAAACCGGTACGCGAACAAGGAGTCAAACCGACTCAGTAAATTTAGCAAACCGTCTAATTTACTCTTGACGCGTACGCGCCTCAAACCGAGGAGTCGCATATGCAAACCGCATTGTGGCACGGCCAACAACCATCGAGGTTTCAAAAGCCGAACGTACCTGCGTAAAGTCATTTAAATTGACACAATTTCTATTGTTAATTATATATATTAAATACACTGGAGATTTCATGTCTCTTCGAGATATCGGGAAGTCCGGTGTATCGGTTTCGTCGTGACGGAAATTATCTGAGTACGAGTCGCAATTCCGTTTGCCGTCGGATAAATTAGAATCTCGCATCGCGGCCTGGTCGTAACGTAAACGGTAACATGAATTATATCGCGATTCGTATTCCTGGGACTCATCTTGCAGGCTCATTCAGGCAACCGAAGTGACGCTCAGCTCTCGTACCTGCCGGATCTTGCGGTTGTTTCCTGTTTGTCTTTGCGAGCGTTTGCGCGAAATACTGGTGGCACCTCCGCTACGTTAAGCAGAACGACCAGCGGAATCGACACAGTAGAATCTGCGTTGATCGCGTCGCGAAGCGTGGAGTAGAGGCGTTGCATGAAACGTATAAATGTCCTAGGCACGAGATATTTGCAAGGTTCGTTTGATAAAATTCGCTCTGAGCCCAGACGTAGATTCAAACGACGAGAATCGGCAGAAATTCTCGTGTTCGCGTTACACGGGTAACGACGCGTAAAATTCGCGCTCTATTGTGAATCGTGACCTCGGGGTCGACAATAAGCACGTAGAATTGGTTTGTTGTCGTAAGACAATAGCGAAGAACGTGAACTGGTCGCATTCCTACACCGCGATTATTGTTTCAAACGAATATATCAACTATATACACGGGGACCACGTAGTACGGTTTCGCATGTACAAACTATGTACATCTTATAGTTAAGAATATATTTCAGTTCTACCTCCAACATCGTGTCTGAAACTTTCAATTCCTAGTCAAGCCTTTCCGCTTTCCAGTGCCTGGAGGCACGAACCAATGATCGTATAAATATATTAATTTAGGGTTGTAACCGTCCCTCCGTCGATTACACAAGGTAATCTAGCGAATATCTAAGTAGTATCCGTTAGCGTGCTACCGTCGGGAACATCGCATATTCCTTAGGGAGAACTCGTTCTACCAAGAGCGTCACATTGAAGTTTGATTGCGATTCGCGTTCCTGGGACTCATCCTGCAGGTTCATTCAGGCAACCGAAGTGACGCTCAGCTCTCGTACCTGCCGGATCTTGCGGTTGTTTCCTGCGTGTCTTTGCGAAAGAGCTGACGAGATACGAGTGGCATCTCCGCCGATCGGTGCATAAAATCCATAATTCCGGTATTGGAATCTCACGTGGCGAGTTTACGCTCTCGTGCGTAGGTGACTGAGATTTGATCGAGATTCGCGTTCCTGAGACTCATCTTGCAGGCTCATTCAGGCAACCGAAGTGACGCTCAGCTCTCGTACCTGCCGGATCTTGCGGTTGTTTCCTGTTTGTCTTTGCGAAAGAACTGACGAGATACTTGTGGCATCTCCGCCACGTGATACAGACAGCGAATCATAAAACAACCGTTTTGTGATTAACCGATAGGCAAGTTTGAGCAAAAGCAAAAGAATAAACGTCGCAAAGTAATAGGTAGAACAAAGGGAAAGAGTAAGCCGAAAAGCAGGAGATAAGAAAAGAAAGGTTACAATGTCTGAAGAAAGCAATTGCGCGTAGAGTCCACGGTTTTATATTAACTTTCATTTTAATGTTAAGATTTTCGTAAAATAAGCTTGCGTACTTCAAGTTTCGCCTTCCAAATCCGCGCACAATTATTCGATGGTTTAGTAAATTTGACATTTGGACAGGTATTTGTGAAAATTTGTTTAATGCTTTACGGATGAAAGCAGCGCATATGACTGATTATGAACGGAATTGTGTTCTTTCGTTCGATGAAATGGCAATTAAAAAATGTTTTAATTTGCATTCAACTAAGCAGATTATTGAAGGTTTCGAAGACCTAGGATTTTTAGGTAGACTCATGGCAGTGGGTGCTCAGGTGCTCGTTTTTATGTTGAGAGGCTTGTTCAGTAAATGGAAACAACCTATAGCCTCTTTATTACAAGTAATGGAATTATAACTCATGAATTGTAATTGCTACTAGATGCTGTTTTAGATAATTTGCATCGTACGGGTTTGAAAGTTAGAGCTGTTGTTTCCGATCAAGGAGCAAGTAATAGAAGCACAGCAGAAGGAAGAATTACAGTAGATACCCCATATTTTAAACGAAATGGCCATAAAATTTACTTTTTATTTGATTATTTACATTTGTTTAAGAGCATCAGAAATAACTTATTAAAATATGATTCTCTAATTAATGATTCGCGGGTTTCCTGGTCTGATGTTATTGCATTGTGGAATTTAGAACGCGATAGAAGTACAAGAGCGGCTTATAAATTTGTTCACGCTTTCACGCGGCCAATCCTGTTAACATAACTAAATATATGTTTATATAAATATATATGGTAATAATGGAACTAAGATGAAAAAATCCACTTCCTCCATTGTGTTAACTCAATACGACTAATATTATGCATTTATATTGAAGTTCGATTTGTATTGTTTGAAAATAAATTTGAGATTAAATAAAAGTTAAGCATAACATTTTGAATAATGCAATAAAAAAATTTACAATAGGTAGAAATAGAAACATTACAAATATTGTACAATACTAAATGGAAAGAAATTAAGTTCAATATAAGCTAGCGTAAGGTTGTTAACGTAAGGAGATTTCTTTCCAATACGCTCTCTTTACGGCGAACGGGCAGAAGAAAGCCTTTTCGCGATCGCGCTCTCCGATGATTGTCGGATATGTTGAAAACTCATAATCTGACAACGTTGCATACTTTCGACTTGACAACGCTGTAGAAGTTTGACGAGTCGAACTCGAATCGCGCTGGATCTCGTTCTCAAAGCGTAGAGGACGCTACAATCACTGGCATTTTAAGGTGGCTGTGGCCACCAAGTCCCGTAAGATGTCCAGTCTATTCTTATATCCCGTCTGCGAGAGAACATTTGATCGTGAACCACGTACGACTGCATCAGTGGCGTAGATAAATAGATTTAGTGCCGCAGGTAATAAGTGAATGTAGAATGCTGACATTACCCATTCCGAAATGGCTTGGAAAAAAATTACTTTTTATTGTATAATTTCATGACGCTCTTATTGCTTTCTTATTTCCGTCATTGTTCACCATTATAATCATTGTTTTATAATCGACAGTGTATAGATGTAGGAAAAATGAAAGTAATTACTACGTAACAGTCTAAAAAAGTATCGGAATTTTAAATTAATTTGAAAACTATTGCGATATTTATAAAATAATGATTTGTCAACAAAAAATATTCTGTAATAATCGTTATATATTGTAACAGTCATTTATTGTTATTTATAATTCACACAATGTTTAAATAAATAAATGTTTATAATTCGTTTCTATATTCATTATTTGAATTATTATTTCAATAATAATTTATTGTTAAAATAATTGTTTAAATATATCAATTTTTATAATTAATTTCTATATTTATTATTTGAATTATTATTTCCATAATAATGTTTATTTAAACAATTATTTTAACAATAAATTATTATTGAAATAATAATTCAAATAATGAATATGGAAACGAATTATAAACATTTATTTATTTAAACATTTATTTTAACAATAAATTATTGAAATAATAATTCAAATAGTGAGTATAGAAACAAATTATAAAAATATATTTATTTAAAAATTGTTTAATAAATTATAAATAACAATAAATAACTACATAAATAATGAATATATACGTCCGAACGCAACGCAGAATACAAAATGACAACCGAAACCGGATTCGTAACCGATATAATCCCTAGTAGCATTTATGGTTGGCATTTCGTTGGGCTTACGTTGCAGTATTCGTTGGCCAACCGTTAGAAATGTCGCTATTTTTTTCGTTGGGCCAACGATCGCGGCCCACCTAGGGCCAAAGATCATACCCAACGTGGAGCCTACGTCGCTATAATACGTTTGTTCTGATCTTCTCTTTTACGGTTGTTTTCACAGAATATAATAAATAATACTTAAACAATGTATCTCTACGGTAAAAATTGGAACAAAGAAAAAAAATTTCGTACCCTCGTCGGACTTGAACCTGGATCCTCTGCGTAGTAAGTTGATACGCTACCGCCGTAACTATCGACATTTCGTGGTTGCATATGCTACGATTTGGGTTACTAGATAAGTCGACAAATGTAAATCATAATACATAAAGGATTTCGTTACGGTATACGAGCACTAAGACCTCCGCATACTGTCCTTCTAAAAGCGAATGCAACACCCGTACCTTCCCCTTGTCAAATGGAGAAACTTAAAGAAATAAATAAACTCCAAGGCTGCACACAATAAAACTTTGGTGCATCAACTATCGCGCAAAAATAACAAATTGTGAGTATATTTAGAAATATGAAAAAAAATGAATTTGGAATATAACATGTTTTTGGTTGCAGCAACATTACATTTCTGGTGTCTGTTAGACGGCATATTTCAATGTTGGCAGATTTTCGTTGGGCCAATGTAGTATCACCGTCGTAAATTTCACGTTATTTAACCGTCCATAATATCTGTAGGCCCAACGTTGGATATTCGTTGGCAAATTCACATCATTTTTCGTCGTCGGCCCTACGTTGGGAATCTGTAGGCAAAACCACTAACCATATCCCAACGAACTCCCAACCGTTGGCCACCGTTGGCCAACCATAAATGCTACTAGGGAAACCAGAACCGATATTCCCGCAACAGTTATAACATCATTTCGGTTTTCGTAACAGTTTTCAATACCTGCTTTCAATGCGTGTTGTTTTCTCCTGCGTCAACCAATTTCGATGAAATTTTCAGCACGTGTATCATTAATATAGATGTTGTTTAAATATCGCGTTAGTTTGAATATCTTGTTCGAATTTCGCGAATATCGCGATCTGTATTCGTTGGTGACCCCTCCGATGTTACTCGTCCGAGGAGTTCGTTAACCCACAATAAATCGAGCAAAAATGGCGTGACTTTCTGGTTACCGGTAAAAGTCAGCCGATAAACACGGTAAGCCGTTGTGCACCGGTCAAACAATGTTCAAATTAAACTCGTTCGCGATGGTGCGGTGAGAGAGAGAGAACAAAGGCATATATACAGACATTGAATCGAGACAGACAGGCAAGAGAGAGACAGCGCCGCGTAGCGGCTCAGCTGACACTCGCGCGACGTTTGTCTAAGCCTGCCGGCAGTGACGCCAGAATCGTGGAACCGAGGAACTTGCCCCTCCGGTGGATCCTCCGGCTGGACCCCCCACTCTGACGTACCGTCCTCGCCTTACGTTGTTTCTTACTGCGCACGCGCTACACACAAGCGTACCTCGACGCCGTCGAGTCGAATAGGCAGCTCACACGGACAGACTAGAGGTACGCTTGTGTGTAGCGCGTGCGCAGTAAGAAAGAACGTAAGGCGACGACGGTACGTCATAGTGGGGGGTCCAGCCGGAGGATCCACCGGAAGGGCAAGTTCCTCGGTTCCACGATTCTGGCATCACTGCCTGCCGGTTCTTCGTCACTTGCTATCGAGACGTTCTAGCGGGCGCCTGCTCCCTAGTTCTTCTGGCTGTCTCTGAACTCTTCGGTCGCGCTGTTGAATTCTTGTTTCAAGTCTTCGACGGCGAGCTATTGCAACGACCGCTCGAAACGAACTGGCCTCGCTCACGAAATCGTTCCGCTCGTTAAAAGAGAAGAGACAAGCCTAGCGTGTCTTATCGAAGTCTGGATTTTCCGAGTTTCGATAATTAAAAGTATTCTTATACATTTTTCACTGCCGTACGACCATTCGAACAGGACTGAGCTCGCATACGAGTTCGCTCCAGGAAATTCGAATAGCGTTGTACCGGCAATAGTGACACGATCAAGCCACGGCATCCCCCGGGTTTTGATAATATAAACAGTGCACGGTTGCGATAGCTGCTTAGACCTTCCTAACGTGGCTATTGTTTCCCCGCACGACAAGTGTATTTCGGAGTGATTGACGCGAGTTACGTGTTCGTTCCCCGAATTCACTGCATGCCAATCAAGAAATATTCTTGCAAGGAACCGTGATTACGCTTCCTTACGGCAACCCGTGTTTCACGGAGGACACTTTCAGAGAACGTTCTCTGCCATACGCCCTGGCATACGCTTTGACGTCCCAGCGCAGCAGACGAACCGATACTCTGATTGTGATACGGTAAATTCATTATACGCTTTGCGGAGTTGATCGGTCCATCCACAGGTCCTGAATCGTAAGGCCCAGACTAGTCACCCTCCATAGACTGAGACCGTGACAACGAGCTCGGCAGACTCGACCCGTTCAACCGATATAGTTGCACCTGCCATATACACCATCGCTTGTACGACGGAGATAGTATTCCGAGTGGGGATCGCGACTGGTTGAACAACGCTTACGCTATACGCCGTTATTATTGTGCGCAGATAATAATTAGTGCGTGTAAGTGGTGAGTTGGACCACGTCTTCCACCGAGATTAACAGCTGCGTGACGTATTGAGTCACGCTCGTACTAGAAATCGAGGTAGCCGGAGCACGGGGCAACTCGGCTGGATTATCGAACTTGGAGCCTTACAACCTCCTTGTAAGATCGACCGCCACCCCTACGCTCATACACACGCAGTAGAATCGGTTTGACCGTGACTACGCCAGTGCCTGCGGACGAATTCTCGATCATCGAGATAAGTTAAAATATACATTCCACTAATTCTGCGCTTTGAGCAGATTGTCTGTATTCCCTCTCCACGACAGCGATTGCCGCCGTCAGGAGAATACGGGAAACAGCGTCTCGAACGGGTACGTTACGTATCGTATAGGTGTTTAACATCTTCGTTCGGTACTTTTGATTTTTCAGACGCCAACGTCGATAGACGCTACGGGACGACCCTCCAGGGAGAGCGAGAGAGCGAGACCACGCACGCGGACCGCGTGCCATCAAGGGTTTTTTTGATTTAATAAACGGCCCACCATTAGGTGGGTCACTATCAATATAAAACAGCTGTACAAAGAATTACTTTCCCATACATTCCTATTTCCTCATATTCGAGCCACCGTTAAAAAGTCGTTGAATTGTATATACAGTCCACCTTTTTAACAGATGTAAAGACACATGTTTTAAATTTTCATTGCAGATTGAAATAAAAAAATTTTTAAAAGTGTCTTTTTCGTGTAATTCGTATCAATTGGAATTTTTACGAAATCTGTTTGCATGTCATTTAGTAAATCAATGCTTCTAATTACTCAAAAAAAGTCAATTCGTTTGGTCCAACTTTAAAAAAGGTATAATGATGTAATGCACAGACAATTAACATGTGTAGTATGCGGATTGTAGGCGGACAATTGTCCGTCAGTCTGGTCAGGGCTTTAGAAATAGGTTCATATAAAATTATTTTTTATATAGATTAGAAATATTTTTTCTCCTGAAGTAGCATTATATGGATAGGAGTAAAAGTAACTCCATATTTGAGTGTAATCGAATGATTTTTATTGATACGTAATGTCATGATAAAAATTATATTATTGAAGATAGTCCGAATGATGTCGTGTTTGGACTCATTTTCATCATAGTAATCTCTACAACCTATTCGTATTAAAAATATAAAAATTTAAATTGTCAATTAATGCTTGTTTCTCCACCTGCTTACATTGTATGCCGTCGATCGGTCGCTGGCCTTTGTTTGGGGCTCGATGCTCGGCAACCATTTTCCACGAATATCTTAGAAACTACTGTAGATAGAGGAGTGGTATACATGGTAAAGTTGTGTGGCTCCGTATAAGAATTACACCTGTGAAGACAGATTTCAAATATCACCATTTGTTGCACTAATATATTAAATATCATTCATTTCTCACACGTTATTGCAATTTTTAAGGCATTTCCAGTGCTCTGACAAAAGATATTTCTAATAAAAATTACTCAGTAATCACTCTTCTATAAATCTCAATATAAAAAATTAAATGTAAAACGCCCCGCCCCAGAATTACGACCACTCTAGGCGTCACGCTGACGCGTAGAGTTGGGCAAATTTTATTTGGAAAAACGAATAAAGTCCCAGATTTATTCGCGAATAACGAATAACGAAATCATTCGCCGAGAAATTATTCGTAGCTTGCTAATAACGCTTTATTCGTTGTTAGTTATTCACGAATAAATCCTGGGAATTTCATTCATTATTCGTTATTCTACATGACGCTCGGTAGCGAATAAAGGCCGAGAATAGGCGCAGCCGGGGCTTCCCTCTTAAAAAATGGGCAGCGAACGATCTCAGCGTACTTGACGGTGTACCTGAAGAGCATCGAGCGATGAGAAGCAAGATGACCCTGCAGTCTCACGAAAGTCACACCACTCTGGGAGTGGAATGGAGAACGAGCGACGACCGGTTCTCCTTCATCGTTCGGCCGTTCAAGGAGGGTGCGACGACGAGACGAGGCGTCTTGTCGCAGGCTGCGCAGCTATTCGACCCAACGTGGTCAAGGCCAAATGCATTATTCAGTCTACCTGGCTGAAACACATTGGCTGGGACGATCGACTGTCAGAGGAAGACGCTGCTGCCATTGCTCCACGACCTTCGCGTGCCCCGCTGGATCGGAGTGGAGGCGCTGGACCAACTTGTGGAGCTCCATGGGTTCGCAGATGCATCGGAGCGCGCCTACGCGGCTGTAATCTACCTGAAGACCAGCGCTGGTGAGAGAAAGGTGATTACTTCGTTGTTACAGGCCAAAATTAGGGTGGCTCCGCTCAAACAGCTGTCTGTGCCGAGGCTCGAGCTGTGTGCCGCGTCCCTGCTGGTTGCAGTTGCATTGCACGCCGTGAAAACGCTCGGACTACGCTTCTCAGCCGTGCACCTGTGGACCGACTCGATGGTGACGTTATGGTGGATCTGAGGACATCCCGGCAGATGGACGACCTTCGTGGCCAATCGCGTGGCGGAAATTCAGCGGGCGCTTCCGGACACTCAATGGCATCACGTTCCTGGCGAACTCAACCCTGCTGATTGTGCGTCGCGAGGGCCTTCTCCTGGAGAACTAATAACGCACGATCTGTGGTGGCATGGTCCAAGGTTCCTCATCTCCGGTCAACTGCCATCTGCAGTGGACGTCGACGCAAGCGATCTTCCTGAGGCAAGGAAGACCGTGCACGCTGCTGAAGTGCGAGTTAAGGAATCGGAGCTTCTTACGAGACACTCTAGTCTTATTAAGTTACTCCGCGTGTCCGCGTGGATGAGACGATGGCACACCAAGAGAGTGCAAGACAAGGCTTCCGGTACTCTCGATCTTGACGAGCTGCATTACTAAGAGGTCTTTTGGATCAAGCACGCCCAGTCCGTCGCGTACGCTTCCGAGATTCGAGCCCTGGACCACAAGCAGCCTCTGTCAGGCCGAAGTTCTCTCCTGAAGCTGGCCCCTTTCAAGGACGAAGAGGATATTCTGAGAGTTGGTGGACGTCTGTAGCACGCTGTGCTCAGCTATGACGAGCGCCATCCTGTGATTCCTCCTCCAGAATCGCACCTCAGCGGTCTAATTGTCGAGTCATTCCATCGTCGCACTCTTCACGGTGAAGTGCAGTTGACCTTGTGCAACATCAGGAGACGATACTGGCTGCTCCGCGGTCGTCAGGTGGTCAAGCGGCACGTGCTTCGGCGCCCCGTGTGCGTGCGATGGCGGGCGGCTTCACCTCAGCCACGAATGAGCAACCTTCCAGCGGCAAGGACAGCTTCGTGCAGGCCCTTCCTGCGGACCGGAGTCAACTACGCTGGACCATTCCACGTGCGTGCAGCCCGAGGTCGAGGCCACAAAGCTTTCAAGGCGTTCGTGACCATTTTTGCGTGTTTCAGCACCAGAGCCGCGCATTTGGAGATCGTCTCCGATTATTCCACGGAAGCTTTTCTGGCGGCGTTTAAGCGGTTCACGGCTAGGAGAGGCGTCTGCCAAGAGGTCTTCAGTGACTGCGGAACGAATTTCGTGGGGGCCGATGCTGAGCTTCGCACGATGTTTCGAGCCACCTCAACCACAGCTCTTCACGTGGCCGACAACTTGCTCAACCAGGGCACAAGGTGGAGATTCAACACCCCTGGAGCGCCTCACTTAGGTGGGTTATGGGAGGCAGCGGTCAAGTCAGCTAAACACCACCTACGCCGCGTGGTTGGCAATGCCACTCTCACGTTTGAAGAAATGAGCACCCTCCTGGCCATGGTCGAGGCATGCTTGAACTCTCGCCCACTGCAAGCCTTGAGCGACGACCCCGAAGACGTCTCTGCACTCACTCCTGGTCATTTCTTAATAGGTGAGCCATTGTGCTCATTGCCAGAATCTTCGCTGGAAACCATTCCTGCGGGCCGCCTCAACAGATGGCAACTGGTGCAGCAGATGAGGAATCATTTATGGCGACGCTGGTCCCAAGAATACCTCTCCAGCCTGGCTACAAGGTCCAAATGGCATCAAGATGCAGTGGCTCCTCGAGTAGGCCAACTGTGCCTGGTCAAGTCTGAGCTGACCCCCCGTCAAGGTGATCGCTGGCACGCATCGAGGAGATTCATCGTGGAGACGGAGATCAGGTTCGAGTGGTCACCGTACTCACGGCCTCGTCAAAATTAACGCGACCGCTCGTAAAAATCGTACCGTTACCGGGAGCTCTCGAGAAAGATGAACAACGAGTATAGTAAATACATTGCGAACTGCGCGTACGAGTCAAGAAGATCCCTTGCTCGCGTCGTGCTAGAAAAAAAACCTTTTACTTTTCGTGTGCCGTGCAAGATTAATCATGTAGCCCGATTCACGCTTAGCTCCTTCATTCATTCGATTTCCGTCGAAGGCGGGCGGAATGTACAAGATTTAAACATCTTGCATTTCGTTACGGAACGCGAGCTATTTCGAGCCAGCCGATTTCTTTCGCCATCACTTCTTATGTCGATTTCGAGTCCGCGACAACACCGGCCTATGTATAAGAACTTCGCGTCGCTTTAGTTTTTGTACACCTCGTCGAGCTCAGCTGACGAGCTTGACACCTGCACCGAGTTGAACGAACGCTATTGTAAACCGCGTGGCGCTGTATGTTTACTTTTCGCTCCGTACTTGTCTCGTGAGCCACCAAACCGATATTCGATAATGTCAAATCCACTGCTAATATTTCCATTGTCTTCCTCGCCGCACCGGTCGTTAGGGAAATGCCCCGATTGCAAACGAACGTTAGGTGCTGGCGGCTCCTCACATTTTCAAAAATCCCCTCCTCAATCTCTCCCAACCGGTGGCCACAGACAAGTATAAGTAGGCTCGCCGAATTCACTCGCGCTTTCGTTGTTCCCTGACCGCTTGTCAAAACGCGTTATTGTCGGTGCGCTTCTTACCTACTTAAGAGTCAACCGTTCGTTATTTCTACAATTTCTATCTTTCTTTCTAGCCACCGCACTCGCAATTGCTTGTCGTCGATCGTGCGTCTTCGATTTTATTCGTACGTCAATTAAGTTGTATATATTGTAAATATTGCGTGTTATTAAAGTGTGAGATTCACCAAATCGTGTTGCTATCGAGAATACCCACTCCTGCGATTGCACCAGCCGCCTTCCTCATCTCAATTAAGAACAACCACCATAGTGGTATTCTACATCTTTGGGCCGTTGGACATTTGTAAAAACATATATGCATAATTGTTTATACCAATGATAATTAATGTTATTTTTTTACATTAATGCATTGTACGCATTGGGAACAGATAAATTTTGAAAGAAATTGTATTCTGCAAACGAATCGTTTAGTCAGGAAAAATTGTTCAGGATTTCATAACATTTTGATTGTGTACAGTTACACATAGAGGCATGGACCTACCACTACTCTGCCGCTAAACACCGAATTATTCGGGTTTCGCGATTTCCCATAAGACTGACATCTTTAACAGTATCTCATCGGTGATTGAAGTAATTGTTTCATTTAAGTAGAGCCCCACGTTAACGACAACTGACTAATTTAGGCATGTTTAATAAGATTATTTCCTTTCGAAAACGTGCCACAGACTTAAATGCAACAAAGACCCGTACACTGACTTTGTGTTATTTAAATAATTAAACCATTTGTTTAGAACTGCAGGCATCATCTATTTTAGTGACCAAAGAATGAATCATGCAACGGCCGAAATGAAGGAATAGTGAAATCCAAAAATTATTATAGCACGTGTTTCCATAGGAACTTCTTAATTTTTGAGGGTTCAAAATAAAGATGAAGGAATACGGAAACCAAGTAAAAAAGTTATAAACCGATCGTCAGGCCAGACAAAATTGTCTGAAAATTTTTCGAAATGATTCTAAAATGTGTTCGCGTAGGAATTTTCTAACAGTTGAGGGCTTAAGTTGAAGATTAAAGCTCAAATTTTATGACAGAGGTACTTAGGGTTAAACCGGAATACGGAGATCGTGTCGACAAATTGACAGAAACCGACTTACCGACAAGAATAAGGGAATTATCTAAATTAATTTTTCTTTATTATACCTCGTAATTAAATTGTGGAAATATTTCCAATTAATTAAATATGATTCACAAATTAAACCGAGCCTACACACAACATAAATCGAATAATAACTTGATTACCTGTATAACTAAAAGGCAGATTATAAGCAGACAAACAATAACTCTCTGAATTTTTCCCAGTAATGATTCGTCATAGGGCCAGAGCGCAGTGAAGCACAGCACAGAAGAATAAAGACTGAAATTCTTTCGAAACTCCTCCATCTCGATGAATGTTGAAAAATGTCTGCACGAAAACTTTATGATAATACGCGACTTCACCTCGGCACCATAAATCTTTCACAAAGTCCCACTTCAGCTACTTAGTGTAAATTACATGCTTCCTGCCAGTATCGATCGATGTCTATACCTCTCTTGAAGAAGCATAAAAAATTTATAGGACTCTTCATTAAGAACTTCCTTTCTCTTATTTCTTCCCCATTGAAAACAACCAGGAACATTCACTTCTTTACGTTTCTTGATTATACAGTAGAAATCATTTATGTGAACCTGTTGGTTCACATAATCAGGTGGTTCATGTAATTGGAGTCTTCCTGTCTCCCACTAGTGACTATGATTTCGCTCAGCCAGAGCTCTGCAGATCCCCTCACCATCAACACGAAAATAGTGGGGACAGTATACACTGACAACTACACCGAGACTAACAATGATTGAATACTGCAACGCGTGAGTGTTAGCTTCATATAATTTACTTGAAACTATGCATTGCACATTCATCTATTTCCTTCTCTTGCAAATTTTCCTGACGATATCTATTTGCTTTTCTTCCAAATTGTCTGATATAAAATTTATATTCTTTTACCGTCAATTGTCATGAAAGAAACTGTTAATATCGCTTATACGATGAAATAATTGTTGCACGCTCAAATTCGATTTATTATGGAAATAGTCGCACACGTTGAAAATCATAAAATGAAGAGGTAAAGATATTTTTATTGATCCGGAAAATTGTTAGTTATACTGTATAATACTTCGTCAAAAATAATATTGACACGAAAGAAAAATTCCAGAAATGGATGGGATCATGTGAAATGAATGTTAATGATATAAAATATAATGAAAAAATAATTTCTCCCTGACGGGGAATCGAACCTTTTTTTTAAAGATTTTATTTGCTAATTATTGGGTTGTGTAATAAATTCACGGGATTTTTGTATTTTATTTTTTCCCGCAATTTTGTGATTTGTTAGGTAAAGTATATATATGCATTCGCAAATCATTTTCTTTCTCTGCAAACCAATCTGCTTCAATTTTTCGAATTATTTAATTTTAATCAATTTTCAGGCTTTTGAAATGGAAGTTCCAGGAGGCAAAAAAAATTCATTTTCAACATCTGCTCTACAATATTTTGCCTTTCGTCGTGGTAAAAAAACTACGGAAGCAGCTCGCGACATTCGTAACGTGTATGGAGCAGATGCTATTATACTGCATACACGTCACAAACGTCGTCCTCATCTACTGCATACACGTCACACTTCCGTAGCTTTTTGACCACGACGAAAGGCAAAATATTGTGGAGCAGAAAAGGACTTTCGTATGCATATATATACTTTACCTAACAAATCACAAAATTTCGGAAAAAAATAAAATACAAAACACGCGGGATTTTATTACACAACTTTCTTTCCCTCCGCAACAGAACTTTTTCTTAAGTTCGTATTTTAAAAAAATATTTTAAATGTAAATGATTATACTTTTCGATAGTGTACATAAAAAAAGACGAATAATGAAAAATATTGATTATTCTTTGTAATAACTATTTTAAAAAGATATTTTAATAGTAAATGATTACACTTTTCGATAGTGTACATAAAATAGACGAATAACGTTAAAATATTGATTATAATCCGCAGTACTTGATTGAAAACTAGCTGCAAACTTTTCAATTTGATATGCTCCTCTTTATGGACAGATTATGCACTCTAAACATCCATTTTAGTAAAAACGGTATATAGTTCAAAACGTAGAAATCTCAAGCTTTAAAATGGTTGCTTTTCGATCAAATTTGAATAAATCTTAGCAAAGTTACAGCAGTTTAAATATTGAGCGAATTTTGAAATAGTTTTGGCCGCTGAAATCGGGCAAACACCCCACTGTGCGACGCGAGATCGTTGCGTGCGGATATTATCACAGGATCAAACGAGTTCGCCGAAGGCGGGCGAAGTTTGATCGGGATTATATGAAATGTCTCGTTCTCAATGATAGTATTGTAGTCATGCCTGTCATGATTCACATTACAACGTTCAGCGCACATTGAATTTGAATTTGGCGGTCTTCCATCGCCTACCTGTCCCTATTCATTCCTTTATTCTCATATTGTTTTGTGTAAAGAGCATGGAATTATCAATGGATTATCACGAGTATTTTCGAAGATGATAGTGGGAATAACGTTGATTCTGGATATACCTTAATTATTTTCTATATATACGTGTATATACTTTTTTTTTGCAAGGGTGATTAAAAAATGGGAGGGATACTATCATCTTCGAACGAGACATTTCATATAATCCCGACCAAACTTCGCCCGCCTTCGGCGGGTTCGTTTGATCCTATGATTATATTACATGTCTCGTTCTCAATGGTAGTATTGTAGATTTTTAGAGTACGAGTGATAATTCCTTATTTTGATTATTTTTATATTTTTAGAATTGCACGCGCAAACTGGTCATTGGGGGCTTGAGTCGGTTTGTAATAAAACTTAAAAAAGGTTTGAGAATCAGGTGCCCATCCTGCACTACGTCTTATGGATGTGATATCTACTCCTTTTTTATGAGCCGCAGATACTGCTGCGTGTCGCGTGCTATATGCCGTGAATTGGTTGGTATCGATACCAGCTTTACCCAATAGTGATTTAATCCAGTGACCAATAGTTTGCGATGATACCGTGCCAAATGGTTTCATCGTCACAATAAATAAATTTTTGGTATCACTACTTCTTTATGCTTTAGCATTATCTATATAGTCTAAAACTGCCGATGCTACACATAACCTTGGTTTCTCTTTAAAAAAAATGGTAATACTACATCAGGTTAAAAAGCTCCGGGTTTTGATGTTTTAATCTGTTCTGTAATTTTAATACTTATTCCTGAACTGTTTATTTCTATATTATCGATATTTATTAACGCTAGAGTTTGCAGTCTTTGAGCTGTTGGCAAAGCTAATAAAGTCGCCACTTTTTCGACAGCGTCCTTTAATTTCGATTGTTTAAGTGGATGTAGCTTTTGAATGTAATTAAGCACCGGGGTAACATCCCATGTTGCAGCATATTTTGGTTTGATTGGTCTCCGTTTAAATACTCCTTTCGAAGAAAAAAAACGATAAATTAACCCATCATTATTAATATCATATCCAGAAATTAAGGATGTTGTTTTAAAGACGCGTTTGCGATGGAATCAACAATCACATCTATGACTTCTTCTGTTAATTCTTTTCTCGAGAAAGCTCCTCTGATAACCTGCTTGCCACCAACGAAAGGCGGAGTGCTAACGGATGACTCTCGTCTCACGGTTGCGTGGGCCATGAGGGTACTACGATAGTACCGATTGCTTTATCATTGATTATTTTTCTTAATGTTCGCAGAATAAGTGCGAAGGGAGGAAAGGCATAAAAAATTTCATTTTCCCATGATATAGTAAAGGCATCTACAGTTTCTGCTTCCGGATCTGGGAACCTAGAGTAAAACCTTTTACATTTCTTATTCAATCTAGATGCAAATAAATATATTGTAAAGGAACCAAATTGTTTCTCTACTTGTGTAAAAACTTTTTGAGGAAGTTCCCACTCAGAATCTATATTGACATTATCCACCACTCAAAATCTTTTAACATAAGTTATACAAATAATTCCTTCGTAATTCCCTCCATTAAATTTCAATGCTAAATATTTTTGTCTTTCTAATCGTTTGCAGTGAATAATTCCATAATCCACGGCCGGACATGCCGCGGTTAAGATACCTAAGAAATTTTCTGTGACCTTCGTAGATGGGGACCATAAAATATGCATCTTTAAGGTCTAAAGAACTCATGTAATCCTCTCGCGATAATAGACTTAACGCGGATATAATATCCTCCATTTTAAAATGTGGGGGTCTGATAAATTTATTCAATTCTTTAAGATTGAAAATAAAACGATTTGTACCATCGGGTTTTGGAACAAGAAAATAAGAGGAAATGAATTGTCATCATTACATTCCTCTATAGCACCTTTCCGTAAAAGCTCATTAATTTCTCCTTGTATTTTTTCCATTCCTTCGAAAGAACAATCTTTCTCTTTATAGTCAATTTTTTGAATGGGTGTTTCCACAAATGGAATTTTATAACCCTTCACACAGCTTAAAATGTAGCTATCTGAATTAAGGCATTTCCATTTCTTCAAGGATGATTGGTTCGTCGTCTGAGATGTCGCCTTTGGTTGAACTCTGCGAGGTCCTGTATGACCGTGCCTTGAATCTCGTTTGACGACGCCTCTGCTGTTAACCCACCTGCCGGTACCCCGCAGGTGGGTATTTCCAGTTCCCCTGCTCTTGCGCCTTAGATATATATTTTTGAGGAGGCTTCTCCTTGATATTCGCACAAGCCTTTTCAATCTCTTTCACATCTTTGACTTTGTCCTTGAGATTATCGCCATAAAGCCATTCGTCTGAAAGCATCGTGTCCACCATTGGTTTGACATTTTTTTTTAACTGCGGTGTGATAAAAGATTATCTTGCCACCGATTGTTGATGAAAAAACATCAGTTAAAATCTGAACAGCATGGCTTATATAATCCGTAGATGTATCTTCATCTAAACCATCTCTTGGAGGCTCTATTAACATAGAGACTGCAGCACCTAAGGCAGCTATGGCCGTGCCCACGCAATTCTGCGTTACCATAAAATGTTGATCCCTCTTTTTTGCAACTTCTGCAAGCAATGGACTTATATCTAGATTCAAATTAGGGGCTTCGGTGTAGAAGTACCCTTTTCTATTATAGAATTCCAGAATTTGCTTTTTATTCTTTTCTGGAAAACCTCCATTTTTCCATTTCAACCAAGTATTCTTTAGCTCTGGATGATATTTAACTTCCTTGAATTTGGAATCATTGGGATCCATTTGAAGAGAATGCACGTGTTCGGGAATCACAGCGAATTGTACTTTATTCACTCGAAGGGATACAGTAGTGTCGCACTTAAAGACGTTATACAAAAGAGAGAGTCGCATGCGTCCGCTCGCGTTTATATACAACTGGTGCGTCGAACGTTCTAGACGTTCAACGTTTAAACTCCTTTGTTTTACCCTAATGTATATAACTTTAAACTGCCAGCTGTTTTGCTGACTGGTTAATGACCGTTGGCGATGCGTCTCCTAACGTGTTTACATGCTCGCGCGTCGGTGTATCCTTGCGTCGCCGCGAGTTTGCTTACACGGATTGTTTCCGTTAATTTCTTCGCCTTTACTGTCAGCTGTTTTTGCTGACAGGTTAACGGCCGCTACATCACCCCCTTACCAGTGTAAACGACATACGTAATTCTTTGCCGATAATAGTTTATTTTATACGAACTAACTTAAATCTAGAACTATTTACAATATTACAATCTTATTCTAACGATATTTACAAACTTAAAATTATTATCGGCGACCGAGCTGTAAGCGGTCTGGGAATCGCACGTGTCTACCTGTGCGCGTCTGTACATGCTATCGTTCGTGTATTGCTGTCTTACTTTTCGTAGTCTCCCGCGTTTTTTCTGACGGTGTCTCTTTCCCTACCGTTTCTGGCGTGACGTTTTCTACCAATATGTACGCAGATTTTAATCTGTCTATGGACACCGTCGTTTCATTACCTCTTACCCTTATGGTGTATGTTTTACCGGATCGGGAAATAACGGGGAATGGTCCTTCGTACGGAAGTTGTAATAAACTTTTCGCGCTGTCTGTGCGTAAGAATACGTGCGTGGCCGTCGGGAGGTCTTTGAACACGAAAATTTTCTTTTTTCCGTGTCGGCTCGCTTCCGTGGGCCGGACATTGTGAAAGTATTCGCGAAGTTGATTTACGAATTCCGAAGGTCCCATGTTATTTTCCGATGAGGCTACCAGGAATTCTGCTGGTAGTCGCGGGTTTACGCCGTAGACTAATTCGGCCGCAGATGCCGCTAAATCTACTCTATGAGCGGTACGGATGCCTAATAGTACGATAGGTAGCGCGTCCGTCCATCTTTCGTCGTTATGGCATTTAATCGCCGCTTTAAGCTGCCTGTGGAATCGTTCCACTAGCCCGTTCGCTGCTGGGTGATACGCAGTTGTTCTTAAGTGCTTTACCCCTAGTAGCGCGTTCAGGTTTTTGAAAGGCAGAACTTATTTTCTACGGCTGTGAAATTAAGGAACAGAAGAAATATTAAGTAGCACTTGTTGTGCTATTGTGATATATTATCGTTCTTGTTGAACGTAATCACAATAATATACTTTTCAAGGTCGTATGGACTGTGGCAACCTTTTTGATTTTTAGAGTAGTATGGACTATGGTAAGACCGTATGGGTATTACCTATCAACATTCGTGTGGAAAACTGAGAATACCGAGCAAGACAACTACATCAGTGATTTTACTTACCGATTAATATCTTTTGAAGGTAGATTTGGCGAATTCTGCTCTTTTTGTAAATTCGCTAGAGACTCTACCACTTTTGTTAGGTTATCTAGCTGTTTCTGCAGTTAATCGAATTTTTCGTCAGTTCTGCGCTTAGAATGATGGTCCTCTCGTGAACGAGATCTTGACCGCTTCTTCTTCTTGTATTATGTATTTTTCTAGATAAGGCCTAGTTACAATTTACCTTTACTTTTGAGCGGTATACGAAAAAACGTTCTCGATTCGGCACAACGAAACAATATGAGAATAAAGGAATGAATAGGGACAGGTAGGCGATGGAAGACCGCCAAATTCAAATTCAATGTGCGCTGAACGTTGTGATGTGAAGCATGACAGGCATGACTACAATACTATCATTGAAAACGAGACATGTAATATAATAACGATGTAAGAACCATCTGTTACCGTACGCGCGTATTCGACTCGCGACCACGTGCGTTCTATTCGTGTTACCGCCGCACACTGTCCGACTCGCGCGAGTCGTAGGTTATGATCGTGAAAACCGTCTCGCTGATTTAATATTTTAGTTGCCGGAATGGTCAAGTTTTATTGTCGAATTCAGTTCTAACGCTACCGACAGCAGAACTACCGTACATTCCATCTGGAAAAATTCAGGCAGAATTATTAGCAGAACTATATTAATATGACAATTGTCATATCATGATTAGTGGACGGAAATGTGTTAACGGTGAGTAACATAAAACTAGTGGTCTTGACAAAACTAGTCAAATTCTTGATAAAACTAGTGGAATTGGTGATTTATGTTTTGTGACGTTGGCCCTTTTTCGCGGACGAGAAAAGGGTCAACTCCGGGCTTTTATAGGCGCGTAGACCGGGCCTCGGCCGGCCGTACGGACGAGGTCCACCCGGCACAAAAACGCGACTCGAAGACTCGATAACAATAACTACGGACGAAGTTCGGGCGCCAGGTATCGTGAGGATACCACGCGAAACGATTAATTTACGCGTAGAATCGAAACGAGAATTTACGTTACCGAGCTTCATGCGACGTCACGCGACTCGCGAAGGGTCAGAGGTCCGGACGCAGGAAGGACGGGGACGGCCCTTACGGCAGGACGGATCTCGTAGGATCAGAAACGACAGTTTATAGTTCTCGAGATTTAATTGACTAGATGTTAGCAGTTTTACAAATGAGCGGCCACGTGGCCGCGACCCGAGAGCCCGCGCTCTTCATACAGATTAATCGGAACCGGTGGAAGTTCGTTACGCGGGTTTAGTCGTTTCTTGCAAGTCCGGAAAATACAGGTGGACGGTATTCGATACGCACGGACTTTTCTAATAATTCGTAACGCAGATATTCGGCGTAATTTCGGTACGACTGTCGTGGATTCCCGGAACGGAACGCGGCGAGCATGCGACGGCACGCGATGTTCGAGCTCGCTCGCTCTTACGCGCACGCTATACCCGGTGACGCGAGGTACACGCTCACGATCTACAAAACGAACACGAGACGACGCGGAGAACCGCACTCACTCCTCTCGACGCGATTCCTCCGAGGAGAACTCCCTTTTTACTACAAACGCGAAATGCTATCTTTCCTCAAAACGCCGGCAATTGGCGTGAGGCGTGAACACGAGGCGAGAAGCACCTTGGCGCGTACGAAATCGAGGACGAGACGGGAAGCGTTTCGTCCTCACGCGAAACAACACGAACAATTACGCGAAATAGATCACGGGAAGGATCACTGAATCGACTTACCGTTTTCGCAGGCGACGTTCCCTGGTTATCGGTACCGATCCGGCACTAGACACTCTCTATTATTTTCCTAAGGTCTCCGGTACGGAAGTCGACACGACAGTGATCCTTCGCGGTGATCCTAACGGCGATCTACCCGGCAATCCCCACCCTACTTATTATGGGGTTTCCCTAATTGGCGGATCTCGCACGCGAAATCGGTAATTGGTGGGCTCCCACGGATGTTCCCTGGCTCTGGACGACATCCGAATTTCCGTTAACGATTGCCTCGCGGCAAACGGGGCGTCCAAGACGATCCCAGGACGCGTCCACACCACCCTCGCATTTGGAACCCCTTCCCGCGGGGTGAGACGGCAGCAGGTCCTCCATGGTGGAGTTCTTCTATGAAGAAAGTCCGATGTTGTGGGGGTTCGAGGCCTGTGTCGTCTCCGGGTCTTTCAACCCGTGTGCGTCGGCAGCCCTTTTATTAACCCGTCGACGGGACGTTTTGGTGAGCCAGCAGGTCGCGACGATAGAATCCCACGGTGCGAGCCGCCGTTGGAACCTGTAAAGGGGCTGGTGGTGCACGGGGCACGTCCTGTAACTTGGCCGTACTCGGCACGCGCAATTCAAATTACCCGCTGCTCTTTCGTTTTACGCGGACTTTCCTCGGGGAACGCTCTCGAGATTCGTGAGTGTTGGTTCGGTACGCTAGGTGGCGGTCCGGTCCCTACGAACTGCCTTTCTGGCCGCGAAATTTAACGGAGAAGTGACGTCGCAGAATCTGCAACGTCACAGTTTATACGTGACGTATATGATTCTGCCATATACAATTTGTTTTAAAACAGATAATATAATCAGCGTGTAATGTCATGACAGCTTTTAGAATGTTACATGTAAAAGGACATTAAAGTTCTCCGATCAGATGTACTTAGTTCGCTACACATACATAATGCCTTCTCTTTTTAATTTTAACTACATAATACCTTGAAAAGTCATCATTGCGGTAGAGTTTTAATTCCTGTATTTTAAATTACCAGGACTGACCCTGAATTTGCAATATTTTTGGTAAATATTTACATTAGGGGCTTCCTCACCGGTTTTGATGACGTTGAAATATGTTATCAAGGTCATCATTCTGAACAACTTTTTCTTATACATGTTACCGCCGCCCAGCTTTAGTTTTCGAGATATTCGCAAAAAAGTTTCAACATCTCGAAAAGTGATCGGAGTAGGTCTGGGTTAGATTTGAAATTGTGGCCGCCGATAACGCGGCCACGGTCACAACTTAAGGGTGCGCAGCGCTCCAAGCGGCTGCTAGGGGAAGCTTGAATGAGAATGTGTGGCACCACCGACGAGATACTGTTAAAGACAGCCAGCCCCCGTGTATTCGGTGTCGCCGAAAAGTGGGCTCTGATGGGCTCTCAAACCGGTCGGTAACGGGTCCGATGGCATCGCCGGTGGTTTCGTGGAATGGATAAAGTACACCTATGAAGTTCCACGGTGCTAAAAGTTCCGCGCTCTCTACCTAAACAGAACATTTGCTCGTCAACTGCGCACGACTGCATGAGTGGCGTAGAGGTAAATGGATGTAATACCTTAGGTAATAAATAAATCAAGAATGTCATTATCCATTCTGTGATTTCTTGGAAAATAATTACATATTATTGTATAATTTCATTAAACTGTTATCGCCTACTTATTTTCCTTATTGTTCAGCATTGGAATCACTGTTTTATAATCGATAGCCTGTAGATGTAGGAATTTATAAAATATCAGAATTTAAACTTAATTTAATTAATGGGATATTTATAAAATAATTATTCTTAAAGAAAAAATATTCTGTAATAATTATAGAATAAAAAGGAAGAATAAATACACTCTACAAGAAACGATAAAATTCAATCGTTCTTATCGACATTCTTAGTAGAAAGCAGAAACTTAATTTTTATTACTTATTTATCCGATAATACCACTTTTAATGCTCGAAAGTACTGTCTGCAATTATTAAATGCAATAATTTTGATCAGAGAAATATTACATATATGATGGTAAAAGTCTTCTAAAAGATTAATTAAAAATGAAAATGTGTCGTCATTGCATTACTGTTGCCTCACCGATGTTATGTACCTGACCTCTACATAATGACCATACACCTGTACATGATCCGAATTATATCGTGTTTGGTATCATTTTAATCAGAACAATGTCACAAATATATTAGCAAAAGTCTCATAAAAAAATAAGTAATAATAAAAAAGCTATTCCTTGGTAATACATTGTGAGGACGCGCGAGCCTTTGAACTGTGCCGCCGACTGCGACTCTCCGCGTCTCTTTCTTTCCCATACGTTATCCTTCCTCGCGCCCGAAACATTAATTGCCTATTACACAAGTAAATATCATCGGAATTATATCACATTTGGTATGATTTTTATTAGAAAAATGCCACAAATATGGTCATCGAAGTCCCATAAAAAAGTAATGAAAAATAAAGAAGTTGGAAATTCGGATCAGGTATGTTTACATTTCTCGATGACCGAGTCCTCTCGAGCTCGGCTATCCTTCTTTACGTTCGGCAAACCTCAAACAATGATATTCCTCGCGTATAAACTAGGGCTGTTACTTTTCCGAAGCTTCGACTCTTCGAAACTTCGAACCTTCGATTCGTTTCCAGTTAACGGATAAAAGAAATAAATTTTCATAATTTGTTTCTATATTCACCATCTGAATTATTTCAATAATTTATTGTTAAGATAATATATTTATAATTTGAATTATCCTTTCGATAGCACATTGTTAAAATAATTGTTTAAATAAATAAATTTTATAATTTGTTTCTATATTCATTATTTGAATTGTTATTTCAATTATTTATTGTTAAAATAATGGTTTAAATGAATAAATTTTCATATTTTGTTTCTATATACATTATGTGAATTATTTCAATAATTCATTGTTAAAATAATTATTTAAAGAATGTACAAGTATTTACATAAAGAATATAGAAACACATTTCTATGGATTATAAAAATTTCTGTAGATTATAAATTTTTATACTTTATAGAAACGTGTTCCTATATTAGTTATGTAAATACGTGTACATTGTCTAAACAATTATTTGAACAATAAATTATTGAAATAATTCAAATAATGAACATAGAAACAAATTGTAAAAAATTATTTATTTAATCAATTATTTTAACAATAAATAATTGAAATAACAATTCAAATAATGAATATAGAAACAAATTATAAAATTTATTTATTTAAACAATTATTTTAACAATGTGCTATCGAAAGGATAATTCAAATTATTATACTATAAACGTCCCTGCGCAGATCCGTGTTGTGGACCATTATCGATGAAGTACTGTACATGGTAAAGTTGTGTGGCTTCGTGTAAGAATTACAAATGTGAAGACAGATTTCAAATATCACCTGTTGTTGCAAGAATATATATATAAGCTTTATTGGTTCCCCTCAGGGTTACAATTCTTCCCCTCGCCCCCTTTATCCACTTTCCTTATGACGCCTTATCCTAAACTTAAAAGCTAACTTACACTATCTTATAATTAACTTACACTACCTTACTTCTAACTTACACTAACTAGCACTAAAACTATATACATAGATAGAGAGAGAGAGAGAGAGAGAGAGAGAGAGAGAGAGAGAAATACGCCTATATACAAAAGACACCTTACATTACCTTACATGCTATCTTATACCTATCTTATATCTACTCCTCCTCAGCTTTCCCCCCGTTCCCGTGGACCCCCTCTTCCGGCCGCACATCCACGCCATACCCCGGCTGCTCCACTCCTACTCCCCTCCATCCTCCATTTCCCTACCACCAGAATTTTCCCTCCAATCCTCCACCATCCTCATCCAGTCCTCCCCTCCCCCCCCATCATCCAGCACTTCCCCCATTCTCATCTGCCATCCACACTCTTCATCCACCCTCATACACACCTCCCATACATGCTCCCACGTCTCAGCCTCCCAACCACACACTCTACACTTTCTCGCATCCTCATTTAACCAATACATCCCCCCTCTCATCTCATTCCCTAACCTAAATCTCGCCACCCTCTGCCACCTACTCTCCCCCCAGCCCTTCGTTAGGTAACCCGGCAATCCCTCTCCCTTCACCCTTCCGTACCACTCATTATACCTGGAGCTCCTTATCCTCTCCCACCTCTCCTCCCTCTGTATTTTCACTTCTCTCCTGCCTAACTCCTCACTCACTGTCTCCCTCCCCCCCTCAAACGATTCTTCCAATTGCCCTGCAGTCCATCCCCTCTCCTCGAAGAAGTCCCGTCTCTCCTTCTCCCACCCGTCCACAACCCCCCCCCTTCTTAACTCCTCCCCTTACTTCTTCCCAACACAACCTTGCCAATTCCCCCCCTTTGCCCTCTCCCAACTTCTGCTCGAAACCCCACGCCCTTTGCCCCGCTCTCCCCCTCAACATTTCCCTTTGCAACTCCTCCCTTATCTTGTACCCCGGCGTACATCTTTTCACCACTAGTACCCATCTCAGAAACCTCTCGTGCATCCTCTCCAACCCTTCCCTCTCCTTCCACCCCCATATCTCTACCCCGTAGCTCACCACCGGCCATACTAGCCTATCAAACAGCCACAGTCTCTTACCCCAGTCCTTTCCAAACTTCCTCTTCCCTATCCCCCATACTTGTCCCATTACAGCCGCTCCCTTCCTCAGTCTCTCCTCCACCTGCGCCTCCTGCCCCCCGTCTCGTGTAACTGTGTACCCTAGATATGTATACCTCCCCACCTCTTCCAGTACTTTTCCCTTCCACCTCCATGTCACCTTCTTCCATCTTCCGCCCCCTCTCCTATATCTCATCACCTTCGATTTTTCCGTGTTAAGTTGTAGTTTCCTCTCGTCCATATACCGCTCCAGTACCGCGATCATCCCTCTCATCCCCTCTTCATCCTCCGCCACCATCGCGATATCGTCCGCGTATGCCAAGGTGTAAACTTTCTTCCTTCCCACCTTCACTCCCCCCCATCTACCCTTCTCCAGCACCTCGTCCAAATCCGCCAACAACAAGGTGAACAAGAGGGGGCTTAACGGGCAGCCCTGTCTTACCCCTCTTGCTGTCCAAAACATTTCTCCCTCCTCGTCCCCAGCCCTAACCTTGCTCCTTGTCTCCCTTAAAACCTCCTCGCATCTACTCACCAAACCCTCTCTCACCCCCCTTTTCCTCATCGCCCTCAACAAAGTCTCCCTGTCCACAGAGTCGAAAGCCGCTCTCAGATCCACGAAAAGCACCACTAATTTA
The DNA here is from genome assembly GCA_913789915.3 of Sphecodes monilicornis. Classification (NCBI taxonomy): domain Eukaryota; kingdom Metazoa; phylum Arthropoda; class Insecta; order Hymenoptera; family Halictidae; genus Sphecodes; species Sphecodes monilicornis. The sequence goes on from OU565300.1 coordinate 6,436,462, forward strand.
TTAGACTTTCTCCTCACCTGCCTGTTAACCAGATAATTTAAAACGTATATGTTGTCTATACAACCTACCCCCTTTCTAAAACCCGTCTGGCTCGCAGGCAACATCCCCTTCCCCTCCACTTCTTCCCTCAACCTCTCAGCAAGCACCGCTGCGTATACCTTATACGCCGTTTGAGTCAGTGTCACTCCCCTATAATCCCCTACCTTCTTACTCATCTTCTTCTTTGCCACTGGCACCACCACTCCCTCCGACCAGTCATCCAACCACCCCTCCCCTTTCCAAACCCTGCTACAAATCCTCCATAACCACTCCACCACCTCCCTCCCTCCGTACTTCCACACCTCATTTACTATCCCATCTCCCCCCGCCGCTTTCCCCTCTTTCATACCCTTTACCACCCTGTCTATCTCTCCCCATTCTATATCCCTCTCATCATCCACCCCCCTCCTCCCTATTCCTCCCTTCCTTACCCTCCATTCTACCCCCCCCCCCCCCAGTACCTCCTTAAAGTGCCTGTCCCAATCTTCCATCCTAATACCCTCATCTACCCTCGCTCCCCTTCCCCTCTCTCTCTTTACCAACTGCCACACTTGCCTTTCGGAATTTATCCCCTCCACCTCCTTTTCCCATCTTTCCCTCTCCATTTTCTTCTTCCCCTCGCACATCAGCCTGTATCTCCTTTTCCTCTCCTTGTAATCCTCCCCCTCACCGCCTTCCCTTCTCCATCTCCTTAACTCCTCCCTCACCTTTCTTTTTTCTTCTCTACATTCCTCATCCCACCACCCTTTTCTCCGCCCTAGCTTAGCCTTCCCCTCCTTCCTTCCCTCCTCTATAGCCATTTTTACTCTATCCTTCAACTGCCTCCAGTCTTCCTCTATCCCCACCTCTCCCACGCTCCTCACTCCAAATCTCTCCCTGAAAAGCTTCACTCCCTCCTCCGACCAGTCTCCCACCAGCTTCCCTCTTTTTTCCCCACCCCCTTTTCTTCCCCCTTCCGTTTCCCCCTTGAGCCATACCGTTATCGGCATGTGGTCTGAGTCCACCCTCTCCTCCACCCGGATCTTCTCTATTCCCTCCCTCGTCTTTTCATTACCCAGTATGTAGTCTATCACTGAGTTCCCTCTCCCTCCTACATACGTCCACTCCCCATCGTTATCCCCCTTCGTATTCCCATTTAATATCCCCCACCCCCTCTCTCCTAGATGTTTACATAACACCCTCCCCTCCGCATTTACTAACTTGTCTTTTGAATTCCTGTTTCCCTTCCCCATTTCCAACTCCAACTCTCCTATTTCTCCCCCTTCCTCTCCTGTCCTAGCATTAAAATCCCCCCCTATAATAACCTTTACCCCTTCTTCTCTTCCCTCTATCCAGTCCCCCATTTCCTCTACCTTCTTTTGCAGATCCCCATTTACATATACCCCTACCACTATCCACCAATTCCCACCCATCCTCAACTTCATCATTACCACCCCCTCCCTCACTCCTAATCCCCCTCCTTCCCTCTCGATCCCTTTCCTTACTCCCATTAACATACCCCCTTTTGCCCTCCCCATCTTCCCCTCCCTCATCGCCCACTGAGCCTCCCAAACATAACCCTTTGGCAACTTCCCCTTTATCCGCCCCCAACCCTTCTCCTCCAGCCACGTCTCCATCAACACCACACAGTCCCACTCTTCCAACCCCTTCCAGAACTCCTCGTCCTTTCCACCCAACCCAGCAACATTCCAGAAACCCAACTTGGACCCCGTATTCCTGTTTTTCCACTTCACCCCTCTCTGTTCCCTCACTCGTTTCCCTGCTCCTCCATCCAATTCTCCTCCACTTCGTCCCATCTTCTCATCCTTCCGTTCACCCACATTCTCAGATACCCTACCTGTACGTGTTTACCCTTCAACCTTTCCTTCTCCGCTTCCCTTTCTATTTTCCACCTTGTCCTCCTCTCCTCTTCCGTCAGATCGTCATCTACCCTTTCTTTTTGCCCTCTTAGTCTCCTCCTCTCTCCCATCACCTTCCTTTTTTGCTCCCAGTTGACCATCCTCACCAAGACCATACCACTCCCCACCTTTCCCGCCTTCCCTACCTTACTTATTTCCTTAACTCCTTCCATTTTCAACCCCAACTTTTCCCAAACCCTATTTACTTCCTTTTCCATGTCACCCCCCTCCGTCTGCAACCCTCTTATAATCATATTGTTCCTCCTCTCTTCCCTTTCCCTCCTATCCTGCTTTAACTCCATTCTCCTTATTCTCTTCCTAACCTCCTCTACGTCTTCCTCTCGCGATTCGCCTCCTCCATCTCTCCCCCCTCCCTCTTTTTCCCCTCTCTTAGATTCCTCTAACATTCCTTCCACCCTTTCCATTCTCTTTTCTATCTTTTCGTTCCTTAACTCTCCCTCTCTCAGCCTTTCTTCCCACTTCCTCTTTTCCCTTCCCCACTCCTCCATCATTCTCCTCCTGTCCTCCCTCTCTGTCTCCATTTCTCCCTTCAACTCCCTTATCACCTTCACTTCTTCTCTCAGCTCCCTTAACACCTTCATCTCCTCCTTCACCCCTTCCTTCATCCCCCTCATCTCCATCAACTCTGCTTTCATCTCCTGCAACTCCTTCATCTCAGCTTTCATCTCCTTTAACTCCTTCATCTCTCCCTTCATCTCCCTTATCTCCCCCATCAAATCCCTCATCAACACCAACATCTCCTCCACCCTATCCGCGCCTTTTCTCCTCCCCTCCGGCGACCTCATAGTCACCGCGCTCTTTTTGAAAGCCGCCTTTTCACTTTCGCCCCCCTCTTCGCCCTCCTTGTTGCAAGAATATATTAAATATCATTCATTATTCACACGTTATTGTAATTTTTCAAGCATTTCCAGTGCTCTGGCAAAAAATGTTTCTGATAAAAATTACTCAGTAGTCACTCTTATATATATTTCAATATAAAAAATTAAATGTAAAACGCCCCGTCCCAGAATTACGACCAGCCTAGACGTCACGTTGACGCACCAGACCCCGGAAGGCGATGCTCGAAACAAAGACATCTCAACCAATCTCAACGCCAGAACCCTCCCCCGCGCTGCGTCCATCAGAGTTAGGCTGCCGAACTTCAGCAGTACCCTGGTCGTGTGGAAGCCGAAGGACTCGGGAGGGCAGAATACTTTGACATCGCTTGCGAAAGCATCGACGAACTCCGAGCGAAATTATTTGTATTGATACGCACTTTTACGGTAATTTTGGACACGTACGATCACCGAGTCCTAAGACATCTGCATGCCTTACATAAAACAATTCTTTTTATTCGATAAAATTGTAAGGTCTCCTTGATTTTCTAATCGTATATATTTTATATATACTATATATTTTTTACTTAATAATGTTATTGCTGACGTCGGGATGAATTCAACGACTAAAATAGTTGTGAATAGCTAATTCTTCGATTGGGACCATTGTGCGACGCGCGACGCGGCGAAAATCGAGCAGTCGAACGCGAAGGCTTAAAAGTAGGACTCTCCGCGTCTCCTTCTTTCCCATACGCTGTCCTTCCTTGAACCCGAACCTTTCGTCGTTCATTACACGAGTAAATATCATCGGTATTACATCATATTTCGTATCATTCTCATCAGAAAAATGCTACAAGTATATATGTTTGTGAAAATCCGATAAAAAAATAATGAAAAATAAAGAAGTTTTTTTGTCGGATTAGTAGTGGTCTCACACCGATATACCCGACCCGTATTGTGTTACACTCCTCGGTGACCGAGGCTCTCGAGCTTTACTCCGTCCTTTTCTCCGTTCGACATGGGATCGCGGAACAGTCTCTCTTGAACGCTGAATGTCTTATTTTATATGTAATCCAATCTTATTTTATTTGTCAAAATTTAGTTTCCTATTTAAAATATATCGTTTTTTTAAATATTTTTTTTATAATTAAATTTGAAATATTTTCTCTTTAAAGGACCTACCTAGAGTAGTCCCGTTTTAATGGTTTTCGGTCAATCACCCGTATTTAATTGCATTCAAAAATATTGAAAAAATCTGACGAATTGCGGTTATCGACATCTATATTTAAGAATTTTTGCCGATTTTTCGGTTGAAAATCTTATTTACAAAAAAGCAAACATAGGAATTCGAAAATTTCAGGTCTCTTTGGAAATTAAAAAAGGACATCGAACAAATTTTTACGGTAGCAACATATCCAGAAAGAACTTCGATTTATGAGAGTTTACAGTTTATTCGATCCCTGCTCTGGTCATTGGGCGATACATTGTAACGCGTGTGCCAATCTTTGACTGCTCGGTCTTCGCTATAGCATTCGAACGCGACTCAGAAAATTATTCGAAGTCGAATAAACCGTCGAATAAAGGTACAGATGAAAATGAAAACTTTATTCACCGCTAAAGATGAATCACTCGAGGAATAAAAAAATTATCTTTATTCGCCGAATAAATTTTCATCGAATAAAACTTTATTCGACCCGTGTCGAATACAGATAACCATAATCATTTCTTTTGTCGCGTGACAAATAATGTTTCTATTTTTTATTCGCTGTTTGCATCGATGCTCCTACAATTATATTGTATGTATTATATTAATTCATCCTCGTGAATCTCTCTCGAACTCTATATTATTCGAAATAGTATGTCAAATAAACGTTACTCTGTTTTTCAACATATTATTGTTTCCAGATATCGATTCTTAGAACAATTATGTATTAAAAAGTGTAAGGAAATAATGCTTGTTTATGAAATATTTTTAAATTACAAAATGAGGTATTTCGTATGAAATCAGAAGTAGGAATTATTGAATATTGATGTTCCTAAATATGCTTTCATACTTTCTTACGTACAAAATTTCTAGGATTTTTTGTCTTGATATTAATTTTACTTTTAGTATTTTAAGCCTTAAAAACCAACACCAAAATGTTTGTTCGAGAATGTAACATCTGACCTCACTGCTGTCTGCCGTCTCACCGTCTCAAACATCTCCTCAGAGGCCTTCTGCACCGACGAAATATCGTCGGTGGCCTTCTGTTTCTTACTCCAGCCAAAATATATCCCAGAGGGCGTAAGAGAACGCTTGAATTATTCGGGCGACACGAACTCCCGTAAGGCTTTAACAGTATCTCGTCGGTGGTATATGTATACGAGCAGAAAGGAAACTCGTACGAGATTTCAAGCTATTTTAAGGTTCCGCGGGACGCCTAATCACCCTAAAAAATCACAAAAGCAGAACGTCTCTATAGGCAAGCGCCCTAGACGAAAGATAAATCTAGGGCGCTTGCCTATAGAGACATCCTACTTTTGCGTTCTTTCGGCGTAGTTTGGAAAATTCGGCAGGATTAGTCAGTCAGAAATCTTTGTAGGCCGTGTGACGTCATAACATGATGAATTCTTAAGTATCTGGAGGTTTAGGGTATTTATAGAGACACTTGTATGCAAGCGCGCTAGCGATGGCATATACGATGATGATGAAACGTTTATTGTATTATTTATTTATGTATTTTAGACGTAAATAGAAGTTTTATAAAAAAATTTGTTTCATAGTTTCGGCATTTTTCGTTACGAGCGCTGATATCTGTTTCCGATGACTGCTGCCGTCGTCGACACGACGCCGCGATATGTCGATGTAGCGACGAAGTCCATAATGCAGATAACGCAGTCCAGTCGGAGTTTGCTCGGGTGAAAGGGCCCATTCACATAGCATTCGTCCGGCATATACGTGTACCTACGAGGTTCGCAAGGACCTCGGAAATTGCAAATCACACGTTCACAACGCAAAGATGTGAATCTTTAGAAACTGCACTTGCTGGATAAAACATTCATCTAGCGGACAGGATTCCTAAAGATCCTACTTTCCATTTTCAAGAGACAGTTAGCAATATTCGGCAGCATGTTGCCAGGCAGAGAGTCTACGCAACCAGCGCGGCGCTGGCGTAGCTTCTCTCGAGCAGCCGTGCCGTGGTACACTCTAACACCGCTCGGTCGGTGCGTGCGTGTGTCTACGGCGATTGCAAGGGTCCGCGGTGCACCTTCCTATTTCTACAAAAAGCAAAAGTATGATTTCTCTGTAGTCAAGCGCGCTAGAGGACAGATAAGTCTAGGGCGCTTGCCTACAGAGAAATCATACTTTTGCGTTCTTTAGCCGCAGTATGATTTCTCTGTAGGCAAGCGCCCTAGATTTATCTTTCCTCTAGCGTGCTTGACTACAGAGAAATGATACTTTTGCTTTTTGTAGAAATAGGACGGTGCACCGCGGATCCTTGCAAACGCCGTAGACACATGCACGCGCCGACCGAGCGGTGTGTGAGTGCGAGCAACATGCTGCCGAATATTGTAAACTGCGGCTAAAGAACGGAAAAGTATCATTTCTCTATAGGCAAGCACGAATTTTTAAAAAAGTCCCGGCTATAAGAAAATTGCATTTGTTTAAAACATTTGCAAAATAAATGGTGAAAAAACCATTTTTTCCAAATCGAAATATTTTCAATAGATACTCTTATGTGTTCACTATGAGCTCCTAAAAACTCATTTTCCTCGGTATGTTAGTTCTAGTGTTATAATTTATTGAAAAAACTTGACACTTTTCTTTACTCGTCTTTAAAGCAACATTTTTTAAGATTTCGAAAAATTTTTCGAGATTCGTTCATAGGTTACTAAAAACTACAACATATTCAAGTTTGAACTATCCGACATAGGACTCGAAAAATTTTCTTCTCTTGTTTGTTCCTTGCTTTCGTCCGCGATGTATCACCATCGCTCGACTGCTGTCGCGCGCGGCCGTCTCTGCCGATACGCCTCTAGGTCGCGCTCTGATTGGTTCGCGTTTTTCGTTAATAACTTCTTAACAAAGCCGAAACGGCCATTTTTGCAAAGGAAAATGTCGCTCAAATGGTCTCAGGAACCTCCCCTTTGAAGGAACCGTGACTTTTTTGGGACACCCTGTATAAACACAAAGTGGCTTGCGCAATATTGCTATACAAACGTTTAAAGACGGTAAAAATTCTAATTTTTCTCAATATTTGGCCCCTAACGATAATAAGTCTACAAAACTTATTTTTTAAATTTTCAATATAGGCCTACATAAAAAAAGTACATAGTTTCATGATTGATATTCTTTATATAATTTTATAACCTTCACTTGAATGGAATCTACAATGTGTAATATCATAAATTCAACGCGTTTAATTTACACGAGATATAATGAGTTTTTGAATAGTAAATATACATGAAAATTAAATTTCGAAACTGAGATATGCTTCGTTTGTTTATTCGTTTAGCAAATTTAATTCTCGCTGCAAAATCGTATGGTGGATGATATTTGTAATTACGTAGTTAAAGAACTTTTTAATTCTTCGTGAGTTCATTTTTAATTCTTTAGTTAATTTATCCCAAATTTTTTCATATTTCTTGTCGATTGAACAGAGACTGCTTCGATCGGCCGTTAGCACGATCGCTCCTGTCGCCGTCCCCCGTGCGGCCCGCGAGAGCCGCAAAGCTGCTCGATTCACCCGGGAACTCGCGGGGTCGTGGGAGGGGACGCAGGATCGACGTCGCGCACGCGCCGTCGAGCTAGTCGTCCGAATCATTTATTACAATATGTACATTTCGTTTGTTGTAGTCGTTGGACAGAAATACATATAAAAGAACGGGGTTTGACGGAGTTTTTAACCCGATCCGGCTCCTCGCGATTTCTAATCAGAATCGTGAATTAAATCCCAAACAAACCGCCCGTCTTGACGTTACGGAGGATACGTCAAAACGATTCTCGCTTGACGCACGTGGTGCGGTAGGAGGGGGCGTGTTTGCGAGTTGTGAATGACTGCGGCGCAGTACCGCTCGCCATGGAGCATCGGCGTTGAAATTCGTCCAGTCGCTTCGTTTCGTCACGTGCCTCCGATCAGATCGTCTCTCGGTGCGGTTTTCTCGTGAACAGGAAGTGCGACGAGTTTCGCTATCGTCCTGTAGAATGTGCGAGCGCCCAACCGCGGCGTTACGACGAAAACGAGGCCATTTTGCCCGAATGTGTGCTCGCGACACGTGCGAGCGGCCAGCGGGTCGGCGGCGTGGAATCGTCCTTGAGGAGTACGAGGGTTTCCGAACGAAGGTCCTCCCGTCGGCCCAGTCGTCTGGTCCGCTTCCGCATTGTGAACAATAATCGTCGCAAAACAATCCCTCCTTCCGCGGGGTATACCCCGTGAAGCTCGAGAGGCCTCGGTCGCCGAGAAGTGTAACATAATACAGGTCGAGTGTATCGGTGAGACCACTACTAAGCCAATGACAAGACTTCATTTTTTATTATTTTTTATAGAACTTCCACCAACATATACGTGGTATTTTTCTAATGTAAATGATACCAAATAAGATATAATTTCGATAGTATTTACTTGAGTAATGGACGATGAAAGTTTCGGGCGCAAGGAAGGACAGTGCATGGGAAAGAAAGAGACGCAAAGAGTCGCAGTCGGCGGCACAGTTCAAAGGCCCACGTGTCCTCACAGTGTAATGTCAATAAAAAAAACTTCTTTATTATTACTTGTTTTTTGTGAGACTTTCTTCAATATATTTGTGCCATTTTTCTGATTAAAATAATATCAAGCACGATATTTAATTATTTACAATAATTTTCCGAAACTTGCATCGTCCATTACTCAAGTAAATACTATTGGAATTATATCTTACTTGGTATCATTTTCATTAGAAAAATGCCACGAATATGTTGGTGAAAATTTCATAAAAGAATAATAAAAAATATAGAAGTTTTGTCACTGGGTTAATTGTTGTTTTCACACTGACGTAATTGCGATTTGGTTGAAGTGTGGATGTCTCAACACACTTATTCGGACAAATCATTGAAAGTTAGACAAAAACTTGTAAAGGTCTGGCTTCGCGGCCCGCGATGGTGGACGCGAAATGTCCCTACCTGAACGGGTACCAACCCGCTTTACATAGATGTGCGCTCGGCCGCGGCACGCGGAATTACCGTCGCAGAGTGCTCTATTAAACGTGAACACTATGCCTGACGAAATGGAAAAGAGTACAAAAGCTTTTTATGTAGCTGTTACCGAAATTCAAAAAACAATATATTGATATTGTGTCTGAGGCGGAAAATATTTTTGGGAGACTGAATTTAAATAATGTAGAATTGGACGAGAGTGATAGTAGTGAAGAAGCAATGAGAGAATAATTTAATTTCTGTATAGTTTTTGTTTATGCAATTAAATTTTTTATTTATTATACATCTATATATTATATTTATATTAAAACTATTATGGTTTCTGAGTAATATACCGTTTAGTTTATTTCGAAATTCGCAGAAAAATGGATTTATCTACCAGTCTGTATTAACCCTTACTTAATACTAGTAAACAATACGGTATTCTATATGGTCAAATAATTATGTATTATCGCAGATATAATTAAATTTAATTATGTAAAAAAATATTTCGCGTAAAAGTTATACAGTATACAGTTGACAAAAAATTGTAAAAACAACTAATCATAAAAAGCTTTTTATTAAAAAAAAATTAGGATAAACTTTTTTACTAATAGAACTGTACTTTTTTGCACTAATCGATGCATCTTTGTATTCCCTTTAAAAAAAGTATTAGGGTACTTAGGTCAAAAAATGATTAGTTTAGAAGTTATGATTTTTGTCCCGAACGTCCATTGACAGGCCGCATTGTGCATCATTCTAATATTCCATACTTTAAATCCAACGCCTATTTTCCAGTGTCTCCCTCGCCGCACCGGTCGTTAGGGCAATACCCCGATTGCCAACGAACGTTAGGTGCTGGCGGACCCTTGCAATTTTCAAAAATCCTACTCCTCAATTCCTCCGAACCGGTGGCAGCAAGCAAGTATAAATAGGCTTGCCGAAACCGCGCTCGGTCTCGTCGCTATCTGACTGTTTATATCGATTCGAAGCTTTGCAACGCTTACCTCTGTGCGTTTCACAAGTGTAACGAGATCTTCAACTATTCACGTGCGCTTCACGTGAATAATCTCATCATACAATTCGTGCCTTTCACGTCTTGTAGACTCCTCACCGTTATTAACGTGCGCTTCACGTGAATAACGTCTCTCCGCACAATTCACGCGCTTCATGTATTGTGCTCTCACCTCATCTCATCACCCGCATTTCACCTGGTAACATCTCTCTTCTTTTCTTTTGTATCATACACACCTTTTGTTTCGTACATACCATTTTTCTGAATATATCACCTATCAGCTATACCTTTTCTCGTTCAATAATACCTTCACCTTCCATTCTACTCAAATCTATCGCTATAGTGTTGGATGACCAACCCGCGATATCCGCCAATGCACCGAGTTTTCTTAGTGAGTAAGATGTTTTCGACCACCTTCGACAGAATCACCTCCGAACTCTGAATCACAACGTCCAGGGTTCAGCTCTATCCTTGCCTTTTCCCTTCCGCTTTCTAGATATAACTACGCGTATTCCTAAATCCAAAAGCATTCATCATTCAGACTCTAACTCCGAACTTCCACGCGGAAACTCTGACCAAATCGATACTTGCCGAGCACTGTACTTACAAAGTCTTCAATATCGTGTACTTTCGGAATAAACCTTAACATCGAATATAAATATTTATATATATATATATATATATATATATATATATATACGAGTGCTCGGCAAGTATCGATTTATATTAGTGAACATTCGAGTTAAAGTTCATTTTCACCCGGAATACAACAATAGATTACAACACTTTTTCTCTTTTCGATAAGTAGGAAATGTTGATGTAAATAAATTTTTAACCACAACGTTCTTTGTTTTAAATATTAATATTGTGGTAAGTTTCTATATAACCGATCATATTTAAATTATTTTGTTCTGTTTGCGCGTAGAATATTCTCGGTGTATTGTCGGTTACCTTATGTTAAAGGAAGAAAATAATTCCAAATGATTTTTTCTTAAATGGTATTTTTAATTTCGCCACTATACTCCCACTCGCGAATTTGTCGCGTGTGTATAATTTTAATCTTCTATAAGAGATAGGAGGAACCGTGCGGTGTAATACGTACGACGTGCTATTCGAGTGTGTGATATGGAATCTCCCATCAAGTGTAACGACCGAAGAAAGAAACGTTAAGGGTTACGCTTAATTTGATCCTTCCTAGATGGAGCGTCACATACTAGATCGATACATCATTTAATCAGATGCAAATACGGAACAGGTTCTTTAGAAGCATCTGTTTAGTCAGCAACCATCATTTGTTATTTTACATGTGACATATATTGTTTGAATCGATTATTCAAGGTGATTATCGTATTTCTATATTCATTTCTGTAAAATATGTAATCTTAATTTTCGAATCTCGTGCATGCTTTATTACATTTCTTACATACAGGGTATTAGAAAAGTCTGGAAACGGACGAATATCTAAAAAATAAAGCATTTTAGAAAAAATGGTTCAAACATGTATTTTATGGTTTCACACAAGGGCTATAAGATGGTGCCATTGTTTTGACCTTGAAGAGTCATTTGAAGGTCACGTGTAGGTTACCTCAATTATTTTAAATGGCACTCCCTATTTTTTATTACATATTCTTATAGCTGATTTCTAGAGTTTTCCAAAACACTATAATCGAATGTTTTTTCATCAATTACTTTTCGAGTTATAAGGCTTCAAAGGTACAATACCGCCGGCATTAGCGTTAACCGGGATGTACCACGTGGAGGTTGCACGGTCAAGCTCTAGTATGACTTTCTATTTATTTAACGAAATCTTCAGCACATCGGATTCAATCGATACAAATATTAAAATTAGATGGTGCACCGCCATACTATGCAGTAATAGTGCGTCACTATTTAACTAATACTTTCCCAAACTTATGGATAGGAAGACGTGGAGAAATAGAGTGGCCCTCTACATCACCAAATCTTTCTCCATAGAACTACTTTTTATAGGGATATGTTAAAAACAATGTATACGTAATGAAACCTTGTAATTTGGTAGATCTTAGGGAACGCATACTGCAACAAGTAAATCTTATCTCACCAGAAATGAGAAAAAACGTTTTAAATGAATTTAATCACGCACGCCGTGCACACACACACGCACACAAACACACACACACAAGAGATATAAATCCGACCGTGCAACCTGCACGTGGTACATCTCGGTTAACGCTAATGCCGGCGGTATTGTACCTTTGAAGCCTTATAACTCGAAAAGTAATTGATGAAAAACATTTGATTATAGTGTTTTGGAAAGCTCTCGAGATCAGCTACAAGAATATGTAATAAAAAATAGGGCGTGCCATTTAAAATAATTGAGGTAACCTTTACGTGAACTTCAAATGACTCTTCAAGGTCAAACCAATGGCACCGTCTTATAGCCATTGCGAAACCATAAAATATATGTCTGAGCCATTTTTCTCTAAAATGCTTTACTTTTGAGATATTCGACGTTTCCAGACTTTTCTAACACCCTGTATGTATACTTTGGCTGTTTAAAATTCATTGTATTCTTTGGTCAAAGTAATTATATTGTTAATTGATTTGAAAGATTGCAGGGAAAATGAAAGTTACTTTCATTTATGTACACGACGATTACTTTTACAATAAAGATATTCGCAATGAAAACATTTATCTGTGCAACACTCGATGAACTACACGATGCTGTGGGGCTATAATGGCTCCTAGTGATGGTTCTGTGAGGTTATTAAAACCCCATAACCACACTGGGCAAGAATATATTACTACTCGGTGTTCGCGATCACGCTCGCTCAGGATGAGCATTTTGAATTCCCTCGTCCGCTCGCCCCGCGCTCTCACGAACCGTCGTGAGCCCGTTACGCGGATCCCCGTTACACCCCGTCTACCTTGCGATCACGCGACTCCGGAACCCCAATCCGCGGGCGCTAATTAACGGGTGATCCTGCGTAACCAATCCGCGGCGTTCTCGGAATTTCGGAATCTCGTCCGTTCCTAGAATTTCGAACACTTCCGAACATCTCGTAGCGACAATCAGATCTCTCGTTGTCTCTGTCTCACTCATCTGATTGTTCGCAGCGGCCAAGTCGCGAGTGTGAACTCACCGGAGCTTCAATTATACAGTTTCTTTGTTCATATGTTACGTTTTGTACAGTAATTTCTGAGACAAAATACAGTCCACTTGTTCTCGTGCACGTGCTCGCATAAAGACTCTCGTGGTTTTTCAACTTCACGCACAGCGCTGTGCGTTTCCAGCTCCTCGTTCCTTCGGATCTCGCGGTCATCGGTCGTGTCCGAAACATATTGTTGGTCCTTCGAGCCGGATTGAAGTTGAAAATTCTGAACGCGCGCTCATCAATATGGCGGATTTCCAACGGCAAGCCATGTTGCAACGAACGATCCAGAGGACGTTGGAGAACTTTCGGAAGATCGGGAAAGCCAACCTCACCATCGCCAAGGTCAAGTCTCGACTCTCCACCCTCGAAAACGCGTGGGACGCGTTTCGTGAAGGACACGTGGTATTGGTCACCGAAACTCCTGAGGATGAGCAACGGAAATCACCCTACTTCGTCGAAGACCACTTCGATTCAACGGAGGACACTTACCTCGCCACCAAGGACGTTCTGCTGGACACCCTCGCCGAGCTAGAGTCCAAAGTGAGTCCACCTCCACGTCCACCGGTTCCGACCACCAACAGGCCCGCGCTTGCGCTCTCTCACCTTCCTCCCGTGCAATTGACCCCCTTCAGTGGCGATTGTAACGAGTGGGAGACGTTCCGCGATCGGTTCAAATCGTTAATTTGGTCAAATCGCGACCTGTCGGACTTCACGCGGATGCATTACTTGATCTCGTCGCTCAGAGGTCCCGCGCTCGATGTCGTCGCCAACCTTTCGATTACCGGCGATAATCTTTCGGTCGCGTGGACCGCGCTCACGAAGCGTTTCGAGAATAAGCGCCGATTAATTCGATTGCATCTTTCGAATTTACTCGAGTTGACACCGGTGAAGCGAGAGTCCGCCGCGGAGTTGCATTCGCTTCTTGATCGTGCAAATGTCGCCGTCACGTCACTCACTAAATTGGGTCGATCTTCTGAGGAGCTCTGGACGGACATGCTTGTCCACCTTGTTTCGCAGAAGCTCGATCCCGTCACACTCAAAGCCTGGACTCTCTCTTCCAACGATTCCGACGCGCCGAAACAGTTCACCGACTTAACAAAATTCATTGAGTCTCGCGCGCGTGCTCTCGACGATTTGTCCGTCGATTTCGCCTCCGCCTCGACATCGAAATCGGCGCCGTCCACTCGTGTCCACGCCGTAACAACAGCGCCGCCCTCGACGACTCCTCGCATATCCGCGGAGTCACGGCGTCATCGCGCGAATTCGACAAACTCAACTACGCCGCCTTCGCAACCATCGTGCCCACTGTGTCAGTCTCGTCACTTTCTGAGTTCCTGCACTATGTATCTCGCGAAATCTCCAAAACAGCGACGGGAAACCGTGACTCGATTCTCGCGGTGTTTTAATTGTCTTAGTGACAGACATGCCGTGGCCGAGTGTCCCAGCAAGTACACGTGCCGCGTTTGTCAACAAGCTCACCACACTTCGCTGCACGATGATTCGGAACGTCGCGCGGGCTCCGGAGCGATCGGAGCTCCCCGCTCACCGTCCCCTCAACTCGGTAGCCCAGCCGTCGCTTCGCTGTCCGCTACCACACCCCGTCGCCCCGCGTCACGCGTCTTGCTCGCTACCGTGCGGCTCAAAATTCGCTCTTCTTCGGGCCGTACCGCGACGGTAAGAGCCCTTCTTGACGAAGGCTCCGAAGTGACGTTGATTACGGAGAATTTGGCGCAATTGCTTAAGGCGAAACGGCTCCGTCGAAACGTCACTATCTCCGCTGTCGGCGGTGCGCGCGTGGATGAGGTCCGATCAGCTGTCTCGCTTCATCTCAGTTCAATTCATTCTGACACTCCCACGTTGACCACGACTGCGTTAGTTCTGACTACCCTCACCTCTTATCACGCGCACAACTTTGTCGATCCTTCCGATTTTGATCATCTTGTCGATCTCTCGTGGGCCGATCCCGATCCGACGAGCGCCGAACCCATCCAGGTCATCCTCGGTGCAGACTTGTACAGTGAGGTCATCCTCAATGGAGTGCGAAAGGGCGCACGCGGACAACCTATCGCGCAGAATTCAATATTCGGTTGGGTCATTTCCGGTCCGATACGATCTTTCGCTGCCGATCGCCGAGTCGCGCCTGAGTGCAGTGCGACTGCGCACACCGCGTCTACCGTTTTCGCGCATCACTGCACCCCGTCGCCCTCTCTAGAGTCCGAATTGCGACGATTCTGGGAAGTGGAGGAACTTCCTCGTTGCGCCCCCCTGACACCTCTGGAGCGACAATGCGACGATCACTTCCTCACCACCCACTCACGTACACAAGATGGCCGGTTCGTCGTCCGATTGCCCTTCGCGCGCGCTCCTCCGCTCGACCTCGGCCAGTCCCGAAACACTGCAGACCGTATGTTCCGATCGCTTACTCGGAAATTTCGCCACGATCCCGCTCTCGAAAGGGAATACGTTACATTTATGCGCGAGTACGAAACTCTCGGCCACATGCGACGCGCGAACGCCGGTCTCCCGCAAGCCGAACAGAATGTATACATTCCCCACCATCCAGTATTTCGACCCGGGAGCGAAACGACGCGTCTACGCGTCGTATTTAACGCGTCAAGCCCAACTTCTAACGGGCGATCGTTAAACGATCACCTTCTGGCCGGACCGAAGCTCCAGACGGACTTGCCTTCCGTCATTCTTAAATGGCGTCATCATCGGTATGTTTACACCGCTGACGTTGCCAAAATGTACCGGCAAATATTGGTCGATCCTCGCGATCTCGAGTACCAACGAATTCTTTGGCAAGACGAAACCACGAAGTTCCCCGTCGACTACGTGTTGCTTACTGTCACGTACGGCATGACATGCGCACCGTTTCTCGCGCTTCGTGTAATACAACGCCTCGTCGAACTCGAAGGTTCGCGATTTCCTCTTGCAGCGCCGATTCTCCGTGACCAAATTTATGTCGACGACGTCCTGTTCGGTGGCGACAATCTGGAAATTCTTCGCACACGCCGCGATCACGTGATCGGATTGCTTCGCCGCGGACGATTCGAGCTGCGAAAATGGTCAAGCAATTCCACATCCCTCCTGAGTGATATAGACCCGTCCGATCACGGGTTAGCTTGTACCAAATCCTTGACCGCCGACGACCACGTCAAAGTGCTCGGCATTGGGTGGAACCCGTCCTCCGACGCCTTTCAAATCGAGACGAATCTCCCGACGACTCCACCTTGCTCTAAGCGCGCGATTCTCTCCGCGATTTCGAAAATATATGACCCTCTCGGCTGGGTGACGCCCGTCACGATTACGGCAAAAATTCTTATGCAGGATCTGTGGCGCATTCAGCTTCCCTGGGACGAACACCTCCCCGACAACGTTCAGGGACGATGGGAAACCATCTATTCCGGGCTGACAAAACTCAAGGCCCTCACCCTGCCTCGCTGGACTGGCCTCGATGCTCACCACGGGCCCATAGAGTTGCACGGGTTCTGTGATGCGTCTTCCCACGCATACGCCGCGGTCGTGTATCTAAAAGTCACCTCTGCTTCCGGTAAAACTTTCGTTTCTCTGCTGGCGAGCAAATCTAAAGTTGCTCCGCTCGCATTTCTTTCAATCCCACGCCTCGAATTATCGGCTGCTCTTCTTCTCGCTCGTCTCCTCGAATTCGTTCGTCCGTCTCTGGGCAACGTCGCACATTCTTGTTTCGCTTGGAGCGATTCCACGATCGTGCTTGCGTGGTTGCGCGACCACTCTTCGCGGTGGAAAACATTCGTGGCAAATCGCGTTCACGACATTCAAACGCGCTGTCCTGACACTGCCTGGCGTTACGTTCCGTCTGCAGACAATCCGGCCGATTGCGCGTCGCGTGGCCTTGTCGGGGATGAGCTCAAAGATCACTCCTTGTGGTGGTCAGGCCCTGTCTGGCTGACCAAATCTACCGCACACTGGCCTTCTGACGCTTCATTGTTCGCCAGTGACGGAGCTCTTTCCGAGGAGAAGATCACGGTGTCCATAGTTGCGGCCTCCCCCGAACCTTGGGAATTGGCGTCTCGATTTTCGTCGTGGCCCAGACTTCTCCGTGTCACCGGGTATTTATATAAATTTATCCGTCTCTGCCGGACTCGACACGTTGATTCGACCAGCCAAACGTCGATCGCCCTCGCGTTGTCTGTCGAGGACGTTGCCGCCGCCCGAAGATTTTGGATTAAATGGATACAACGCGAGGTCTTTCCGTCCGAGATTAGAGCTCTCGCGAACAAGCAGGCGATTTCTATTAAAAGTCCGTTATTACCGCTGAACCCCTTCCTCGACCGAGACGGCTGCCTACGGGTCGGCGGGCGGCTTCGTAACGCGCCCCTCCCATTTCGTCAGCGGCACCAAATCATCCTTGCAAAACACCCGCTTGTAAAGTTGATTGTCGCGCAATCGCACCTTCGCACCCTCCACGGAGGTCTGCAACTCACGTTGAGCACGCTCCGTCTCGATTTCTGGATCCTCAGCGCTCGTTCTATAGTTAAGCAGGTCATCCACTCCTGCATCCGATGCGTCCGCGAACGAGCTCACGTTCCTGACCAACTGATGGGTGATTTGCCCGTTGCTCGAGTGCACCCCTCGACCCGCAGTTTTCTCCATAGCGGTGTCGATTACGCCGGTCCCGTCCGAATTCGGTCGTCTGCCGGACGCGGTTCTGCGTCACGAAAGGCATACATTGCCTTGTTCGTCTGTTTAGCCACCCGCGCTGTCCACCTAGAACTTGTGGGCGATTATTCCACGGCCGCATTTCTCAATGCCTTCTCTCGCTTTTGCTCACGGCGTGGGGTACCATCCTCCATGTACTCCGACAATGGAACCACGTTTGTCGGGGCCGATCGAGAACTCGCGCGGGCCCTTCGTGCTGCGCTCCGGGATCCTGCCTTCCAGACTGATAATGCCTGCGCCAAAATTGCATGGCATTTTATTCCCCCGTCGGCTCCACATTTCGGCGGTTTGTGGGAGGCTGGCGTCCGCAGCGTTAAACATCATCTCCGCCGCGTCCTTGGCGATCGAACCCTTACGTTCGAAGAGTTCACGACGCTTCTCACTCAAATCGAAGCGTGCCTCAACTCGCGGCCGATCGCCCCCTTGTTCGACACTCCTGACAATTATGAGGCCCTCACCCCTGGGCACTTTCTGATCGGGACTGCGCTCACCGCTACTCCCGAGCCGTCTCTCCTCCACCTGAACGAAAACCGCTTATCGCGATGGCAACTCGTGCGCCATATGGTCGAGCGGTTTTGGAAATTGTGGCAGGTAGATTACGTCAACACGCTCCAACAACGGAGTCGCTGGCGACGGCCCCGCCCACCCCTCGAACTAGGACAGTTGGTTCTCCTTCGGAACTCAACTCTTCCTCCGTGCAAATGGGAGCTCGCTCGCATTACGCGCCTCCACCCCGGTCCCGACGGACTAACTCGTGTCGTTACGGTGCGTACAGCTCATTCGGAGTTCAAGCGGCCCATCGTGCAATTGTGCGCGTTGCCTGTCTTCAGCGAGTCACCCGCTCCATAGGGCGATGCGAGGCTTACCGTTAAGGTGCGTGCGATAGCTTTAAGTTACTCTTTGTTCATAGTTTGTAAGCTGCGTGCGTTAGCTGTAAGTTCTGTCTCATACCGTCTGCGCTGTCATTCTTCTCTGGTCATAGTTTGTAAGCTGCGTGCGTTAGCTGTAAGTTCTGTCTCATACCGTCTGCGCTGTCATTCTTCTCTGGTCATAGTTTGTAAGCTGCGTGCGTTAGCTTTAAGGTCTGTATCATACCGTCTGCGCTGTCATTCTTCTCTGTTCCTAGTTTATAAGCTGCGTAAATTAGGTTTAAGTTCTATTTTCTCCCTTCAACGCTCTCATTGCGGATTTTCATTGAAACCGACGTTTCAAGGCGGGCGGTATGTTCGCGATCACGCTCGCTCAGGATGAGCATTTTGAATTCCCTCGTCCGCTCGCCCCGCGCTCTCACGAACCGTCGTGAGCCCGTTACGCGGATCCCCGTTACACCCCGTCTACCTTGCGATCACGCGACTCCGGAACCCCAATCCGCGGGCGCTAATTAACGGGTGATCCTGCGTAACCAATCCGCGGCGTTCTCGGAATTTCGGAATCTCGTCCGTTCCTAGAATTTCGAACACTTCCGAACATCTCGTAGCGACAATCAGATCTCTCGTTGTCTCTGTCTCACTCATCTGATTGTTCGCAGCGGCCAAGTCGCGAGTGTGAACTCACCGGAGCTTCAATTATACAGTTTCTTTGTTCATATGTTACGTTTTGTACAGTAATTTCTGAGACAAAATACAGTCCACTTGTTCTCGTGCACGTGCTCGCATAAAGACTCTCGTGGTTTTTCAACTTTACGCACAGCGCTGTGCGTTTCCAGCTCCTCGTTCCTTCGGATCTCGCGGTCATCGGTCGTGTCCGAAACACTCGGTATTTGATGATGCAAGAAATAATGAAGCTGTGACAAGAGGCATTGAACCCATTTAAAGAAATATTTGATTATGTCTGTAGAAAGTATGATTAGGCTTACTTATCTTGTGTACTATTTTTATGCACTTTCTTTAAATATTGATCCACCTATCGGACATGTGATATGCCCACTGATTTCAATGATTTTGGAAATGTTGCACAGATGATTAGAAATGGCAGGTGTACACAGGAAAAAACAACCATGCGGATTAGTTTGTGTTAGACTTTTGGGGCGTCTGCGGGAAATCTAAAATATTTAATGTTTAGAAATAAACTGTTCTGAATTGTCTTTGAAGTGATTTTCAGATAGGAAGGGTTGGAAGGTTCACTTTCACTATCTTCTGGTATTTAAAGCAGTCTTTAATGACGAACAACTTTGTACAGTTTTGCAAAACGCTTAGATTATTTAAAATGGTTTAAATAAAGAAGCTTTATCACTCGTCAATTCCGATTAGACAGTTCACTTACTTCCGCGGTTTACGAGGTCGAACAAAAGATTTGATTGCTTTAACGGCTTGCCAAAAAGAGAGCGAGATCATTGTTCTGCGTTCCTTTTATTGGCTAATCAGATCCAGATTGGCGTGAAAGCAGGCGATTTCCTGTTTTCGGAGAAACGATTATTCTCGAAGGATCTGGATGCTTGATCAGCCAATAAGACCGCTCTATGGACCGGATAATGACCGACCGCGCTCGCTGATTGGCCGTCTTACGCATCGACAGCGCCGAGCTCGCTACAGCTATGGGCGCGAAGGCGAATGACGTCATGCCATTAGCGCGCGCATCTTGAACATTTAGAAATCATAAAAATCGTTGACAGAGTCAGAATTATTATACAAATGTTTATTTAAAGATATCCAGACGCTGCAGTTTAATGTTCATTTACAAAATTACGGTCAACGTTCCACAGACAAAGAGATACTTTCACACCCAGAATTCCAAAATCCTTAGAAACTTTGAATGACCAGATGAAAACATATCAACCATTGGAAAAACTAATAATATGTAATTGTGAAGTCAATAAAAAACTGGTCACTGGAAGGATTACAGAAATCAAAAGAAATGTTCGTTGATGGAACATTCGCAGTAAGTAGCATACAAATCATAGAAATTGTATAATGCTCTTCTTTTAAAATTCCAATTAACTCAAACACTACGTAACTACAATACTTATACTACGTTATAAAATTACAGAAGCAATTTAATTTAAATGTTTATATCAAGTACAACAAACTTTTAGAAGATGTGTAAATAATGGTAAATAACAATAATAGATAATAGTAGTCGTCTGTATTTCAGGTTATATCTAAAAGGCCTCACATAGGATATCTCTACACCATCTCGGACACCCCCGTTTGGACTCCGTGCCGATTGGACTCCGTACCGGTTGGACCTTTTTTTTTTGTTTCGCAGTGGTAATCTCTTTTACGGATAACCGACCCTTCTCGAGGGGAGAAAGATCGGGTTATGTTGGGCTCCCCGGTCGGTGTGTGCAAGACCGGTATACCAACTAACTCCACTGCGTTCATCCCTAAAGCTCCTGGGGATGCCCGTGATCCGCGCGCGCATGTCTAACCGGACACCGCCGCTTCAACATCCCTCCCAGGAGAGGGGACGCGGCTCCCTCCTACCTACCCTAACAAGAGACTAACGCGCGAAGAATGACACGTCGGTCTCCCCCCTATTCAATTCGCCCGATGGTTGTCCGAGCCCCTCGCTCGGAACAACCGACGATCCCCGGGGACGCCATTGACGGCCAGAACATCGCGGAGTGGGTTGGATTACCCCCCCCCCCCCGACTCTGCGTCCGTCAAGGGCGTCCCTGCCCGCATTAAGGAGGTCGCATCGGGAGCCCGTTCACAATCCGGGCTCTGCGCCTCCTCCTACCCCCCAAGCGGCCAGGGGCGAGAATCCGTTCCCGCTCCCTCTCCGCCTCCTCCTTTTGTAGCATCACCTGCCCACAAAAGGAGGAGAAAGCCCCCCAGACCCCCCTCCCGCTCGATTATTACGATTAGGAAAGACGTCAGAGTAGGAAGTCGCGACATTTTTTCGGATTTTTTCTATTTCGACACGGGAAGTGAAGGGGAATTATTTAAATAATTTCTTTCGGTTTTTCGGTCGTGAATAAATCGGATTTAATAGTTGTGAACTCACGCTTTCTCGGCTTTTTCCACTTAGAGATCGTGAAATACGTACGTGTACCGGGAGGATTTTTAGGATTTTTTTCTTACAAGTAAGGTTAGCTGTAAAAATAGACTAGTTTTTCCTTAGTTTAATTTTAAGATAGTTAAATGAATAGTTTATCTTTTTTGCTTCTGGGTGGACGGCCAAAGGGGAAATTTTCTTCTTTCCTCCTAGGCCAATCGGCGGAGGGTCACCTACTCCGTGAATCCCCCCCTCCTCGAGGGGTACCCCCCTCACCGCTAGCTTAAGAAATATTCATAGGTTTGTAGGAACGTGCGAGTGCGAGCAAGGAAGCGCTATACGGAAGAAAGCAGGCGCGAGGGAGAAGGGTATACTTGCTATACCTTACTCGCAAAGCTTTACCTGCTTATAACCGTTAAGCGTAAGAGCGAGTGAGAAAAACCGTGAGAGTGAGAGAGAGTGAGTGTACGCGAACGAGAGAGAACGACGTTGACGCGTTACTCCGGGAGTTAAGAGAGAACAAAAGGAGAGAGATACTTCTCTCTTTTCTGCTCTTATCCTCTCTTCGTTCCACCTGAAAGTTGAATAAATCAATCATTCTGATTTATTTGACAGGAGCGGCTCCTGAGTTTGGACAGCTGTCACACGTCCGTGTCCTGCAGCGGTTCGTGGCCCACCACGCACCCTAAGTCGCGCTTGGCGCGACGAGGGCGGACCGGACCGCCGGCTTCACCGGCGCAAAAGCCTGAGACCAAAGGGGTGGATTCGACGCCACTGGGAATCTCGTAAAAAATCTCATCTTTGTACGAGTGTGTGTGTGTGGACCAACCCCTTAGGCGACGTGCGTGAGAAGGTGCGAGAGTGTGAGTGAGTGCACAAGCGCGTGATTTCGCTTCGCACGAAGGAAGGAGAGGTCCAGAGAGAGCGAGAGAGACCGCGATAGACCGTAGCTATCGAGCGTACGGGACAGAGAGTGCGAGAGCGAGAGAGTGAGTGAGAGAGAGATCTCGTTAAACGAGCGCCTCCTCAACCCTTTCGAGGTGGTGGAGGAACGCTTTTGCGTTTAGACCGGCAACGGGTTTAGAAACGCCCATCGGTCCCACGAACGTCAGGGTGGAGCCCCGATTAAGCAATCGGAGGCCGAACCCAGCCGCCCAGACCAACACTTCTCCCTCTCTTGTGTTCGTCCTCGGGGACCCCCACGATACCGCGTGAGCAGTGAAGTCCCCCAGGACAAGAACCGGGCGGGCTATGTGTCGCGCAACACATGATTGCAGACCGTCCAGGAACCCCCGGAATTCTCCGAGGACACAATTGGGCGAGACGTAGATCGCGATGATCACAAGGTCCCCCCACTGTACCGCAACGAATCCTTCCCCTCGTTTCAGAAGGGAGACGAGGGGGGATCCGTGACGCCCTACGTTATATACCGCGACGGAACCGCACAAACAGCCCGACGCCCCGCTCGATGACGGCCTGGATAAACAAATCCTGAGCCGCCCTCGAGTGGTTCAGGTTACACGGCAGAACCGGTATTGATTTAGGGCTTGCTGGCATTAGCAGTCCCAATATCTACCATCGTCTCTACAGAGCAACCCTCCCCGGGGTGGCCCTGACTGTCCTCCATCTCCATTGGTTGCAGCGTCCGCGGCCGCGGATCCGCGGGCGCTAGACCTATCCCAGACCTAACTTAGACCTAACTCAGGACTAACCATATATTTCATAATAAAATATCACCATATGTAGAATTCGAAAAGCAATGATTATAAAATTTACGGAACTCAAATGTCACCAATCCAAACGGCATGGCGTCCAAACGACGAGTCCAATCAGGACGGCGTCCAAAAGGAACGCGTCCAATCGGATGGCGTCCAAGTGGGACACCGACATGCGACAACTCCGTTTGGACGCCATCCGATTGGACGCGTTCCTTTTGGACTCCGTGCCGATTGGACACGTGTCGTTTAAACGCCGTGCCGTTTGGACACCGTGCCGATTGGACTCCGTACTGGTTGGACCTAACCCAGACCTTTTTTTTCCTTTTTTTTACGTGGGGAAATGCTTTACGCATACCCCACACTCCAAGGGGAAACGGGAGAACGGGATCCCCTCCGACGGAACACGCCGGATGGTATACCCACTAAAACCCCACAGTGACCTACCCTGGACGATCAGGGGGGTAGTCAGGAACTCGCGATCGAACACTACTGACTACCCCCCGCCCCGGCGGCGCTCGTTAGCGCAGCCCTAGCCCCGGAGTCAGAGGGGGTGGGGCGTAAACCTCCCAACCCTCCAATTCCGGTTACACTGACTAACCTAACTGGGAGACTGAGCAGGTCGCCACTCAGTGTCCCCCACGCACGGGTGACCGCATAGCATACGGGCAGGGAGTCCCCCTTCTGAACTCCCCGCCCACGGCCCCCAAAGAAAGCTTATGGGAGGAAGGGTCATGGGGCGAAGCCCTCGAATGACCCTCCCTCCACCCTTTCTTTAGCTCATGGGAGGGGGAGGACCGATCGAGCTACCCAGCTCACGGTCCTCCCGCTCCAGTCCTTAAGCCCCCTTTCAAAAGAAGAGGGGAATCAGCAGAAGGGGCGGGCAGGAAGTATAAAGATGAGAGCTTCCCGCTCCCGCCGCTTCGCTGGCCCCATCGCGGAGCGGGAGGGACGTTTCCACCCCTCCCGCTCAACGGGCAACGGTGGGACTTCACCGAACCTCCCACCGTTGTTCTCATTTCACCTGCCGAGTGGAGGGATAGGACCTCCGTCCCGCTAACAATAAGGGTGAGGAGGGGCACCGTCGTCATGGGGGAGGGGGTGACCCTCCCCTTATAACGTTTTTGAGGGAGAGGGGGTCGGCCTCCCTCTCCCGTTCCGCCGCCTCCTTCTGCGAGAGATCCGGCCCAATTTGACTCTTAAGGACACGGCGCTGCGCCGACCACGCTGGGCATTCTTCCAGCGTGTGCAGCGCCGTGTCCGAGTCTTCGTCATAATGGTGGCACTCCGCCGTCGGTTCCTTCCGGATCCAGTGCAGATACTCACCGAAACACCCGTGTCCGGTGAGCATCTGCGTGATCCGAAAGGTGAGCCGTATTCCCCTACCACGCCGTTCCTCCAGAATGGGCAGGAAGGCTCGGGTAATTGGCCGAACCGAATTGGCGTCAGCAACCTGATGACGCCATCGGGCCAGCAGCCATTCCCAAGCTTGGCGCTTCAAGACCACCACCTCCCCTGCGTCGATCTCCCCTCGATGGGCGGAGCGGGCGAAACCATAATTGGTCGCCCGCTCCTCGGCCATGAAATGGAGGGCAGGTATCCCGGAGAGAAGGAGGGCCGCCTCCGCAGAGATGGTGCAATAGCCCCGTATGGCCCGAATGGCCAGCCGCCTCTGGATGCGATTAACGAGCATCAGAGATCTGCGGCTGGCCATTAGTTTTGGGGCCCATACGGGGGTCGGTAAAGGAGCTTTGCATCCACCACCCCCGCAAAGAGACGGCGGACCCTACCTAGGACGGCTTCTACCTTCTCGGCTCGGGGGGCCAGGTCCTCAAAGTGTCTTTCGAAGCACCATCGACTGTTGAGGATTCCACAGGAGCGGTCCAAGAACCGACCACTGCGGGACCCCACCGGTCATTTTCTCCCTCCTCGCAACTCCGTACCGGCCCGAATGACAGCCTGGATGATTTGTTTCCTATTGACATAATATATTACATTCTAACGCTATTCTCGATAAAATCGACGAAAACCTCGAAAACTATAGGGGAGGGGGTACCCCTGGGGGGGGGGGGGGGGACTCCCAACAGTCGAAGCCCCATCGATTGGCACCTGAAACGCGAAACGTTCCCTCCACCAAAACTCTTTGAAACGCTGTTGCTCGAGAACCGATAGGCGAGGGGTAACCCCTCCAAGGGGGAATCGTCCCGCCTTGGTGAGCACCACCTGATGCCGGTCCAAACGCAAAAGCGTTTCTCCACCCCCCCCCCCCCCGAAAGGGCTGATGAGGCGCTCGTCTGTCGATCACTCTTTCTCACTCACTCTATCGTTCTCGAGCTCTCTATCTCGCTCGCTCGCTCGATACACACTATCGCGTTCTCTCTCACTCTCAACGGGCCTCTCTTTCTCGCTTGCACCGGCGAAATCACGTGCTTGTGCGCGGATTCGCACACACTCTCACGCACGCAATCACAGTCGCTAAACGGGCTGGTCCACGCGCACACACTCGTGCAAAGATGAAATTTTGCACGAGATCACAGTGGCGTCGAATCCACCCCTATGGACTTAGTTCTCTCGCCGGCCTGGTCGGCGGCGTTCTTCGCGCCGGGCGCGACTAAAGATGGCGGGTGGGGCACGAACCGCTGACGGAGACGGACGTGTGACAGCTCAGGAGCCGCTCCTGTCAAATAAATCGATGATTGATTTATTTGACTTCGAGTGGAACGAAGAGAGGACAAGATAGGAAAGAAAAGAAAGTATTCCTCTCTTTCTTCGTGTCCTCTTTCAACTCCCGGAGTGTCTTATCCGTCGCTCTCTCTCGCACGCGTTCACCCGGTCACTCATTCTCTCTCTCACTCTCTCTATCTTTCTCGCTGGCTCGTACGCGTAACGGCTACGAGCCGGTGAAACTTTTCGAGAAAGGTACGGTAAACGTTCCTTTCTCTCTCTCACCTGCTGCTACCCGCATAGCGCTTACTCGCTCGCACTCGCACGTTCCTACAAACCTAAGAATATTTATAAAACTGAGGGTGCAGGGGGTACCCCTCGGGGGAGGGGGGGGGTCTTCACCGAGCGGGTGTTTCCCCACCGAATGGGCCCGGAAAAAGAAGAATTTTTTTCCCTTCCTTCACCACAAAGCTACAAAAACTGACAATTGCTATCCTAAAATAGATAAAAAATACTAAATCTAATTTTCTATAGCTAATCTTACTTGATAAAGTAGACGCCGCCTTCCTCACGGTACATGTATTTCGTCCTAACACTAATCAACAATTACTAAATGATCCGAAAAATCAGCGGAGATAGCACAAGTATTCGCGAAACTTGGGATTTAGAACCGTTTGAAAGAAATGAGAAACTGTAAAAAATCTCTAAAAAATTTCCTCAAATTTGTTCGGTACAAAACATCCGATCAAAATTCGCGTAGACCTGCACCACCGACTTTCCTAATCGTAATACCAAGCACCACCCTATATGGGCGCCCCCAGGGGTACTTATCCATGGACCCTCAGGAGCTCCTCTCTGGCCCTGGATTTGGCGGCGGCGGTGACACGTTGCAAGGCCATCTGGGCCTCCCTGTATTCTCTGTACAGGGAGTCCACCCTCGCACTGTCGCCGCCTCCCCTGGAGAGGCGACGACGAGCGCGGGTGTACTGGCGTCGGGCACGGACGCAGGTACTACTTGCGTCCGCAATTTCGCCTGACCACCAGTACGTGGACCTCCGCGGGGGACGATTTTTGCTGCTTCGCAACACGACTGCATAACGCCCGGAACCACATCGCCCCCTCTTCTGCCCCGCGCTCCCCGGCCTCTGGCCAGGAGTGTGCAAGGGCCGCCATCGTGAAAGCGCCCCCGTCTAGTTGCTTCAGCGCCCATCTCAAGGGCGCCGAATGGCTGTCACGCCCATGCTCAAGGGGCATGTTCTCCTGGTGGGTGGGAACCACCTCCATTGTAGCATGGAGGTGGTCGGACAGAGTCTCCCACTCTGTCGCCACCCGCCAGGCGGACACACGGCGCACGGCGAAAGGGGTGGCCCAAACTAGATCAACGATCGATCACCCATTCCATCATACGCACGTGGCTATGGACCCCGGGTTAATCAACCGGAGCGGCCAGTCGAGCGGCCAGTACCTCCACCCGTGCGGTCGACCAACCGACCCGCAGCTTGCCCGCTCCCGCCAACACCTTGGCGACTGCGGCAGGGCATTCCACCCACGCAGTGCGCATGCCGCCGGCCAAGGATTTAACATCCCCGACCTGGATACTCGCACCCCCAGCCGGTCCAGGACCTCGGCTATCCTGGCCGCCAACCCGTCCGCGCTTGCCTCGCCGTCCTTACCAGGGATCTCCAATAGGTGACCCACCTAATGGTGGGCCGTTTATTCAATCAAAATAATCCCCGTGGGAGATGGCGGTTCGCGACTCCTCCGTCTCCTCCGTCTCCTCCGGAGATCCCTTGGACGTCTCGCGACGTTGGCGTCTGAAAATTAATAATAACGAACGAAGGTGTGAAAACACCTATTCGATACGATACGTATCCGTTCGTGACGCTGTTTCCCATACGCTCCTGACTGCGATAATCGCTATCGAAGGAGGGGGAATACAGTCAAACTGTTCAGAACACAGAGTTAGTGGACTGTATATTTTTGACGTACCTCGATAATCGAGGATCCGTCCGCTCGCACTGGCGTAGTCACGGTTAAACCGATTCTACTGCGTAGGCGTCAACGTAATGGTGGCGGTTAATCTTACAGGGAGGTTGTAAGGCTCCAAATTCGATAATCCAGTCGAATTAACCCGTGCTTCAACAACCTTGATTCAAAGCTCGCGAGTGACTCAATACGTCACGCGGCTATAGAAATCTAGGTGGAAGACGTGGTCCAACTCACCACTTACACGCACAAGATCGACTATCTGCGCACAATAGAAGCGGCGTATATTGTAAGCGTGTTCAACCAGTCACTATTCCTACTCGTAATCTTAGCTCAGACGTAATAACGACGGCGTATACGGAAGGAGCGACTATATTGTTTGAACGGGTCAAGCCTGCCGAGATCTTTGTCGCGCTCTCTCACTCAGAGGATGGGGACGAAGCCAGGACTTACAAGTCGAGACCTGTGGCTGGACCAGTCAATTCCGACACCGTATAATATGCGATTTCCGTAGAAAAGGCAAGGGCGTAAGGGAAATTGACCTTCACAATTCGAGTCTTCGGTATCTGCTGCGCTGGGACGTCAAAGCGTATGCCAGGGCTTATTACAGGTACAGGACTCGAAAAGAGTGTCCTCCGTGTTACACGGGTGGCCGTATGGAATCGGAAACACGATTCCTTCCAAGAGTTTAACTTGCACGCTTACACGCACAAGATTGACTATCTGCGTTCAGTAGAAGCGGCGTATAACGTAAGCGTGTTAATCAAGAGTTTCTCTTGAACGGCGAGCAGTGAATTCGGGGAACGAACACGAATCTCGCGTCAATCACACCGAAATACACTTGTGCGCGGTGAAACAACAACCATGCACTATTTAAGTACGAAACTCGGAAAATCCAGAGCTCGATTTAGGTATTTGTACTACCTGTCGGGTCTCTTACTGCGTGTAGAACGATCTCGTACACGAGATCAGTTCCGGTCGCACAGTCGTGCAAAAGCTCGCTGGCGGATACTTGGTACAAGTATCCGATAGCTCGACTGGAGAGGGAACGACAGGTTAAATATCCAAAATCTAGATGAATTCCGAATTTGCAAACTCTTGCTCGGGCTTGTCAGCTCTCTTAACGCGGGAGGAACGATCTCGTAAACGATCTCGATTCCGGTCGCACAGTCGTGCAAAAGCTCGCTGGCGGATACTTGTTACAAATATCCGATAGCTCGACTGGAGATTTTGACAGCAGCGAAGACTCAGAAGAAGTGGTCGCGTGCGCGCCTCGATAGCAAGTGACTCGCCAGCACGATTCGTGAGCGAGTTACTCCTCGCACGTCTCGTAAGCAAGTGACTCGCGAGCACGATTCGTGAGCGAGTTACTCCTCGCACGTCTCGTGAGCAAGTGTCTACGCGAACTGGTAGCGGCAACGAAGCATCGCGAGAGTGTCAGCTGACCCGCTACGCGGCGCTGTCTCTCTCCTTGTTCGCTTGTCTCTGTTCAGCGTATGTTTGTATGTTGTTCTCTTTGTCTCTCTATACCTTCGCGACGCGAGTTTGATTTGAACGTTTTGTACGTTGATCCACCGATCGCCGTGTTTATCGGCTGACATTAGCTGGTAGCCAGAAAGTCACACCGTTTTTACTTGAAATATTGTTGGTTATTTGGCTCCTCGGAAGAATAACATCGAGGAGGTCACCAACGAATATAGATCGCGATAATCGCGAAATTCAAGCACGTTTCAAACTAACGCGATATTTAAACAAACTTGCTAGCCGCCTTTACGGCGGTCATCACCCGGCCAAGGTGACCTTAGCCTCCTCCTTTACCCCCACCCTTCACGTGACCCTTGCCCTTGGCATTGGCCTTGGGGGAGGAAGAAGAGGGCGACACCTTGCCCTTTTTCTCCTTCCTCCCCACTACCTTGCTCCAGGGCAAGTCCTTCTTCCCTGCCGGAGGAGGAAGGGGCGGAGGAGCGGTGGGGGAGGATCCACCGTCCCCTTCTCCCTCTCCTTCTTCCCCCTCCTTCTGTCCCTCCTCTTCTCCGTCTCACTCCTCCTCTTTCCCGGCTCAGGCCCGGGTGGAGGAGGGGGATCCTTCTTTCCCCCAGGTGGTGGAGGGGGGAAACTGCTTTCCCCCCAGGCGGAGGGTTCCTCTTAGGGGGAGAAGGTTTCCTCTTGGGTGGGGGAGGATTCTTCTTCGGAGGGGGGGGGGGGATTCTTCCCCGGATCCACCCTCCCTTCCTTCTGCACGGCCTTCCATAGGTCGGCTTGATCCCGCCTGATGGGCTCGAGGTTCTGGTCGAAGAGGACCCCTATCCTCTCGAAGAAGCCCATCAGGCGGGTCTTCATATCTTACGGTACCTGGTCTCTGCCCTCCTCCTCCCCGGGTTCGGGTGTTTGAGACACCACATCATCCTGGGGCGGGGGTGGCGGGGGTGGGTTGCCGACCAACGAGCCCTGATCCATCCGGACGGAGTTCGGCATTTGAAGGGTTGGCGACTTGTATGCCGCCAATCTCTTTATCGCCATCGTTTCCGCCCTGATGACCCCATTCGCTGCACGCAGCTCCACCATCTCCCGGCGCAGACTGGAGTTCTCCTTCACCAGGAGAACAGCCTGCGCATCGGCAGATGGCGGACCTATCCCAGACCTTTTTTTTTTTTTTATTGTTTATAGTGCAGGGAGGTTGAATGCTTTTACGCACAAACCCTCGGACGTAATTCAATCCGAGGGCCGTGTGGGACTCCTACAAGTGTAGACTACGCACTAAAATTCCTCCCTGCACTGAGCTCCTTTACCACTGTGGGCAGGTGAGTTTTCTTTTCTTCACCGGTACTGCATTTCTGCTTTCCTTCAGTATCACCTTTACGCCCTGTTATTTGTAACAGTTTCTATCTTGTGTAATTTAGTTCATTTAATCCTTTATTTGTTACTTTTATATATTTGTTTAGTATACGTCGGATTTTATTATTGGGCTTTATTGTTTAGTTCTTTGTGTGCTGTCTGATTTTGGTGTTACCTTCTTGTATGTATGTAGTTTCGGTTGATGTGTCTTTGTATTGAGGTTTCCTGTCTGTATTGTACGTCTCTTTGTGGTGGTTTGATATTTGTTGTCCTTGAGTTTTATTTTGTTACTTGTCTTTTTAATGGTGTTGTCCTGTTATCATGTTTTGTTGTATTATTGATTTATTGGTGGTGTCCTCTTGTATATATGTGGTATCTTTTATAAATCTCTGTTCTACGGTTACTATTTTGTAGTGTACGTTAATGTGTGGATTTATTTTATCCTTGAATGTTGATGTGTATCTCGGTTTTCGCTTATTTATTCATGTGGTTAGTTATTTACATGTGATTATTATTATGGTGACGTAATTTATTTTTGTTAATTAGTTTACTGTTGAAGTTTTCTCCTTTCAGGTTATGTTGTGTTATTATATTTATAATTTCCTTTATTTGTTATATGTAGTCTGGTTTAGGTGATAACCCTCTTGTATTTATGTGGTTTCGGTTTATAAATATCTGCTCTGTGTTTACCTATCTGTCGTGTATGGTGATTTGTGGTGATTTTTGTGTGGATTTGTTTGCTACTTAGTTTCATCATTGTTTGCTGTTGTGTATTTAATTTTTAAATCTATTCTTTCGAGTAGTTAGTTTTACAATTTATGATTATTGTTATATCCACGTTTTTGTTCTTTGATAATAACTTTACTGATGTAGTTTTCCTTTTTTAAGGTTATGTGGTGTCTTGATCCATTCATTTCTTGAGTCATATTTTGGTTTGCTGTTTTATTAGGTATGTATAAGTTTCTACTTATTTATGTTTTATTTTGTCCCGGCTTTCATTCTATTGAACTCTTCTTTCTGTTTGTCCCTTATAATTATGTATGTGAGATGTTGAAATTTGTCCCAGTGTGTATAAGAGTTGATAATTTTATCTGTAATTTTTTCTATCGTTAGTGGTTTGTCTATCTTAATGTAGTTGGTGAAATCTTCTCTTTCTTTATTCCATTTCTTGCAGTGGAGAAGTGTGTGCTCCGTTGTGTCGATTGTATGACACCCAAACCAGCACTGATCCGACTTGGCTTTATTAATTTTATATAGGAATGACCCGAATATTCCGTTACCCGTTAGCATCTGTGACGTATAATGAGTGATGTCTTTTTTTGGAGTTTCATGCCATTTTTTAATATTTCCTATCCATTTATTAGGAGGTTGAATAAGTTCTCACTGTTTTCCGAAAGGTGGTAATACCAGAACTGCGTGAATTTAGTTTCAGATAGTAACGTATCTATAATGAAGTACTACATATATGCAAGGTTAAAATTCAGTGTAAGTCATTCCACTGAAGTATAAACAATTTTTCTTTCATTGTGCTAAATGTCGAATTTCATGCCAAAGAAAGAGTAATTGCGGGGAATTTTACTACACTATTTTATTAAAAAAAAATCTGCAGCTGAAGCACACAGAATTCTTGTTGACACCTACGGCGACCATGTTCTGTCGGAAACAATATGCAGAGATTGGTTTAGACGCTTCAAAAATAATGATTTTGATCTTGAAGATAAAGAACGCCCTGGCGCACAACTAAAACTTGAAGACGTAGAATTTGAGGCATTACTCGATGAAGACTCGTGTCAGATACTAGCTGAACTTGCAGAATCATTAGGAGTTGATCACACAACAGATTCGAAACGTTTGAAAGCATTAGGAATGATTCACAGGAAGGATGTTGGGTGCTGTACGAGTTGAAGCGATTTTTCAGCATGACAACGCGCGGTCACATGTTGCAAAACCGGTGAAAACGTTTTTGAAAACACTTAAATGGGAAGTACAACCCCACCCGCTGTATTCACCAAACATTTCCCGATCAGATTACCATTTGTTCCGATCGATGACACATGGCCTGGCTGAGCAGCGCTTCCAATTTTATGAAGATATCAAAAAATGGGTCCACTCTTGGATTGCCTCAAAAGACGTGTCGTCTTTCCGACATGGAATTACTATGCTGCCAGAAAGATGGGGAAAAGTAATGGCTAGCGAGAGACAATACTTTCAAGAACATATTTTTTACCAATTTTTTAAAATAAAGCATTCATTTCATAAAAAAAAACAGCGAGAACTTATTCAACCTCCTAATATATAGATATTTATTTTTATAATTGCTATCCCATTGATCTTGTAGTAGTTGTAGTGTTTGTTCTCTTAATTTGTTTTTCATCTTCTGCCTGTCACTTTTATATCTTTTGTTCATATATTCTTGTGAGATTCTTTGGGTTTCCATATTATCATTTATTGTTGTTCTGATGTTTTCTATTTGTTTCGATGTAGCTCACGTTATTCTGATTTCCTGTGGATTAGTAGTGGGAGGTTTCTCTGGATTGTAGTGGGTTTCCCATTGTAGTAATTTATCTCTTTCTTTTATTATGGCTGTTATGTCTGGTATATTTGTTAGTATATTAAGATAGATTAATGGTGTCGAGTTGTATGCCCTAATAACATTGGCTAGTGCTATTTTCTGCGAGTTTCGGAGTCTTACGACGTTCTTTTTGATTTTGATTGCATTGAGCCAGATGTTGGAGCAGTATAATATAATCGATTCATAAATGTTGTAGTAGAGCATTCTGGTTGTAAAGCCCGGTCCTTCAATGTTTGGTGTTAGCTTTGTTATAGTAATTGCTTGTTTGATTGCTTTAGTAGTGATTGTTTCAATGTGGGTGTAATAAGTATTATATTTGTCCATGTGTAGTCCGAGGTATCGTAGTGAATCTTTTAGTTCAATTTGTATCTGTTCCGTGAGTGATATTTTCATACGTAGTTGAATTCTCTTTCTGTTAAGAGCAATTGTTTCTGTCTTTTCTTTTACAAGCTCGAGTCCGTTTTTTTGCATCCATTGTTCGATTTGTCCAATGTCATTTCTGATTTCCTCTTTTAATTTTTCTAGGTTTTTATCGCAAGTGATGAGTGCAACGTCATCCGCGAAGGCCACAAGTTTTGAATTTTTTGAAAGTTGAATATTGAAGATATAGTCGTACGCTAAGTTCCAAAGAGTGGGACCAACGATTGATCCCTGTGGTACTCCTCTAAAGATATTTTTTTCTATGCTGTACAGTTGATTTTTGGGTTCGTACACAATTTTTCTCCGGGTTAGGTAGCTATGTAGAATTTTTGTAAGATGAGATGTGAAATCTTTTTTAATTATAGCCTGTCTTAAGTTTTCCCATTTTATGCTGGTAAATGCGTTTTTTACGTCTAGGGTTAGCATGAGGGTATATAGCTGTCTTTTTGTGGCTGAGTTTCTGTAATCTACTACCTGCTTTATAGCGTCTGCTGTCGATCTTTTTTTTCTAAATCCGTATTGTTGTGTGTGTAGCGGTGAGTGGAGCAGGTGGTCGTCTATTTGTTGTTTGATTATTCTTTCGAGTAGTTTAGACCAGTAACTCAGGATCGCTAATGGTCTGAAACTGCTGGAATTGTTGTCTTCTTTATTTGGCTTTCTTAACAGCATTAGTCTCTGTGTTTTCCATGCAGTCGGGAAGTATCCATGTCTTATACAATTATTTATTATATTGGTTGCTCTTATTATGTCTTTTTCAATCATGGTTTTGAATATTGGTGTGTTTATTTGATCAATTCCTGCTGCTTTTCTGTCATTTAGGTTCTTGGTGATCTCCATAATCGTTGTTGAGTTTATATAAGGTGGTTTACTGTTTGTTCCTGCGGTCGGGTCTAGGATCTATCCCAGATCTAACCCAGACCTAACCCAGACCTAACCCAGAGCTAACCCAGAGCTAACAATATATGTCACAATAGCATATCACCATATGTAGAATTCGGAAAGCAATGATTATAAAATTTACGGCACCCAAATTTCACGAATCCAAACGGCACGGCGTCCAAATGTCACAAATCCAAACGGCATGGCGTCCAAAGGACGAGTCCAATCGGCACTGCGTCCAAAAAGAACGTGTCCAATCGGGACGCGTTCAATCGGATGGCGTCCAAATGGGACACCCCCAATCAGAAATATCAAATGAAAGGTTGGACGTTGCTGCTCGCATCTCAGACGATAGAGAACAATCGTTAAACTGATTACGCTTTTCTGGTTTTAATGAAAATATGACAACCCCAATCAGAAATATCGAATAAAAGGTTGGATGTCACTGCTCGCATCTCAGACGATAGAGAACAATCGTTCAACTGATTACGCTTTTCTGTTTTAATGAAAATCTTATTTTTCTGAAATTATCATGTGACATAGTGGAATAGGCCTACAGGGGATACCACTGACAAAAAAAAACGCATTGACAATAGCACCTCCGCGGTAATGTGGAAGCCTATTGATACGGGTGTCGCCCTAATGCGCCACGCGAAGTTCATACGGTACGAGTCTGAGCTGGCTCGAGAACTTGGACCGCCACGGGGAGCGAGACGCGCGGCCGGGAAAAGGAGGCGTAGTATGTATCTAATGCATACAATGAACCCGCTTATAATTTAATAACTATGTGACAGTAAATAGAAGATGTTGCCGACTCGGTTGGTATGCCAGGCGTTCCTGGTCACTCGAATCTCTGAGCAACTCGATGGTCAGGGAGCCAGAAGGCGGCATTACACAACCCCAGCGTAGTTAACACTCTACTGAGGTGCTGTCTGGATGCACCTAAGCTTCCGGTGCGTCGGCTATCGCCCTCGGCAGCCGGACAGGGCAAGGAGCACTGACACGCTGGAGGAACGGGGATTACGGAACACCACGGAGTGGCCCGACGGCGCTTCGGTATGCCAGGGGATAAAAATGCCCAACCTGGAGCCGTTCTCAACCGTCAGCTATAGCTGCCTGGTTGGCCAAAAGTGGCGTGTCCCGACGGGCGCCTTGATATCGGCTCGATCAGTGGCCTATATCCCCGCTTCCGTAGATTCCCCACCTAGCCGCCGTGCTCTATCGTCCGGTCTCTCGTGCGGCAGCCGTATATGCACCACGCTGTATAACAGTTATTTGAATAAAGTCTTTTGATTAGTTTTGGACTTCGGCAGTACATTCCTCTCGGCGTACTTTCCCTGCTACGTACAGTGCAGCGCAGGAATGGAGCCTAGTAGGAAATAAACGGGGATTCTAAATCAGGAGCAATGGGGGGGGGGGGGGGAGGTGAGGCGCGCGAGGGGGTATCCGCGGGCGGGGGGTATTGGGTTACCGCGGGGCAGGCGGTTATGGCAACGTCAGCGGGAGGGGGGGGGGGCGTTGCGTCAACGGCCGGCGGGGTGGGGGCAGGAGCCCTGCTAGTTTTTAAAGTGCTGACATAGCAGGAGAGAGGACAAGGAATATGAGATGAAAGAGCTATTATTTATTTTATTAACATCTAAACCTAAAGCTAACAATTCCGCGGCAATCAACGAATTACGATCAAACTCTTCATGTTCCGTAATTGTCTTTGCATATTCGCCATTATTTACATCTTGTATTATTTGCCATATTTAGATTGTACGAGATATAGGTTCTCAGACAGCCAACAGTACATGTGATCGATACAATATTACAAATCAAACAATTTTCGCACCGTAATGTTCTGCAGAATGTCATCTCTCTTGCGTAGCAGATCTTTCCACGTGTTAAGGTAGTAGTAGATATGAGATGCGCGGTTTCATATTACAGTCGCGAAGTTACAACGTTATGTTATAATGGATTAAGGTAAGAGTGGGGATGTGAGACTTTTTATAAAATGCTCTGCATAGCCGCCAGTGATATTATATTGCAGACGTATTACATGCAAAGTGCATCGATCTTCAATTTTCGCTACTTCACACTTTAGCAGTAAGTACTGTGACGTTGCTTCTTTTTCGACGCGTTTTACGCGGACGAAAGGAGATGCAACTCCGGGATTTTACAGGTACTGAGACCGGGCCTCGGCCGGCCGTACGGACGAGGTCCTCCCGGCACAAAACGCGATTCGAAAACTCGATAGCGATACGAATGACCGATGTTCGGGCGCCAGGTATCGGAAAGATACCACGTGAAGCGAGACGGTTCTCTACACTTAGAGAAGCGAATCGAGAATTTTCGATACCGAGTCTCGAGCTATGTTACGCGATTCGCGAAGGGTCAGAGGTTCGGACGCAGGAAGGACGGGGACAGCCCTTACGGCAGAGCGGATCTCGCAGGTCAAGAAATGACAATTCGATTTGTCTCGAGATTAATTTAATCGGTGTCAGATAATTACAATTCTGGCGGCCACGTGGCCGCGACCCGAGAGCCCGCGCTCTTCGTACAAGTTTAGCGAAAAGGTGGACGTTCGCAGCGCGGGTTTGTCAATTCTTTAAATAGCTCGAGGATACGGTAAATCGGTATTCAACTCGATATAATCGATACAATAACTCGCGAACGCAGGTGAACGGCGCAATTACATTTGACTGTCGTGTCGATTCCCGGAACGGAACGGAGAGAGCGTGCGATGGCACGCGATCTTTGTTCTCGTTCGCTCGCGCGAGCACGCTATACCCGTCGTCGCGATTTTACGCGATCGCGATCGATAGACGGTTTATTCTAACGCTACGAAAATTTACACTCACTCTTCCGACGCGACTCCTCCGAGGAAAACTCCCGTTATCTGACGAAATACAACTCAAGCTCAAAACACCGGCCAATGGCGTGAGCGGCGAACACAAGGCGAGACGCGCCTCGGCCCGTACGAAATCGAGGACTATGCGAGAAGCGGATCGTCTTTACGCGAAATTATCAAAACGCAAAACATTCACAAAATTAAAAGGGAAGGATCACTGGTCGACTTACCGTTTTCCGGAACTGCTATATCGTCCGGTGTTCGGGCTCGCAATCTTTACGCACTCTCAATATACGCTATACGGTAGGCGGCACGACAGTGATCCTTCGCGATTTCGGCAACGACGATCTACCCGGCGATCCCCACCCCGCTCATTATTCGGAATACCTAATTGATCGGTCTCGCACGCGAAATATTTAATTAGTGTGAGTCTCCCACGGATGGTCCCTGGCCCTAGACGACATCCGAATTTTCCATAACGACCACCTCGTGGTGACCGGGGCATCCTACACAGTGCCAGGGCGCGTCTACACCACCCACGCGTATGGAACCCCTTCCTACGGGATGAGACGACGTCAGGACCTTTTGAGTGGAATTCCTCTTGCCGGAAAGTCCGATGTTGGTGGGGTTCATAGGCCTGAGTCGTCTCCGGGTTGTTTGGCCCGTGTGTGTCAGGAGCCCTTTTTGAACCAGCGCGCTGGACGTTTTGTTTGGCCAGCAAATCGCGAGGAGAGATCCCACGGAGGGAGCCGCCTTAGGCTTCCTGAGAGGGCTGGTGGTACACGGGGCATGTCCTGAAACTTGCCGTACTCGGCGCGCGCGGTTTGAATTAGCCGCCGATCGGTGATTAATGCGGAATTTCCTCGGAGAGCGCTCTCGAAATTCGCGACTGTCGATTCGGTACGCTAGATGGCGGTCCGGTCCATTCGAAATGCCGTTTCGGCCGCAAAGAATAATGGAAAAGTGACGTCGCAAAATCTGCAACGTCACAGTACAATGAAATTTTACTTAAATGGTTCACATCATCCGGGTTTATTTTTAGATTTTTTTCTTATTTATTTAGATGGCTCAAATCACCCACATTATAGATATGTGTTCGGCGTCGACCGACGGTCGGAATCGCCTGAGGTCGGGACCGCTCAGAATTGAACGCACGAGGACGGGACCGCTCAGAATTGAACGCACGAGGACGAGGGAAGGTAAGTGAGAGAGAATTGATACCGTTTGGCTAGACACTGCACTTTTATTTGCTTTCTTCACTCCACTGCAACTCGCGAGAATCGCTCGCAGAGGCGAGAACGAGCGAGAGATGGCACGTTGCTAGCATGCGCGAGAGAGAACGCGCGAACGATACTTTCGCGAGCCGTCGGAAACGATACGGAAAATCTTGCGCGTGCAAATTTCTGCTGTCGGACCGCGAGTCGGAAATCTTGAGCGACACGAAACGCGTGCCGCCGCGAGACGGAAATCTTCGACGCGAACGACGGAGATCTTGGCGCGGTGCAGATTGCACGTAACGCGGCGCGGAAAACCGAGAGTCTGAAGCGTCGAAATGTCGCGTGAGCGCGAAATTCTCAGAGCGAGAGAGACTGAGAATCGACTCAGAGCGAGACGAGAGCGAAGATGTATAAAAGTGCGAAAGAGAACTGTAAGAGTAACTGGAGCGATTTTGAACGATTAAGAAAGACGCGTGAAGAGCGGTTAAGAGGCGTGAAGCGCGCGAAGGCCGAGAAGGCAGCGCAGGTGCCTTAAATAACAAAGACCGTCGAAAATAGAGCACCGTGATTGGTGCTCGCGAATCGGATGATCCTTGTTTTCGTAGATTTGAAGGATTCAAGCGGTGGAATTCGCCCTATGAGCGCGTGAACTGTGTCTACACGGCGTCGAGCAACGGCGACAAGAGGCATTGACGCGTATCGAAATACATAGCAAGAACCGTCTGACGATTCGGTTGCCATAAGAATAATAGAAGCCGAATTCCACAGCTTGAATCCTGAACAATATGGACGGGTTTATTGTGAAAAAAATTTGTATGTAAAAGATTGGCGATTATAAATGTCGGCAATGGTTCTTACCAATTGG
The DNA here is from genome assembly GCA_913789915.3 of Sphecodes monilicornis. Taxonomy (NCBI): domain Eukaryota; kingdom Metazoa; phylum Arthropoda; class Insecta; order Hymenoptera; family Halictidae; genus Sphecodes; species Sphecodes monilicornis. Next base: position 6,476,158 of record OU565300.1, read on the forward strand.
CGGAATTTCGTATGGGAGCAAAATTTCATAATCTATTCACTGCCGACAGAAAGTCGGCATGGTACGTCAGCAAGTTTATACATGGAATCCCATTTAACGATTTTGGCTATGAAACATATCGACAGGATGACCTCATTGGTATTATTCATAATTTTGTTCGCGATTATACGGATCCTGTCATGGCGTATAAAGGGGGGTGTTTCGAGAGAGACATTCTTCGAACAGTGGGGATACGATGTATAAATTTAGAAATTTTTAATTGCCCAAAATATGATGTATTGATACAAGATCCCATGTATCAAAATGATCACATACCATGCTGGCGTTCGGTAAAACCGTCGTTCGGTAAACCATATCATTGTTGTCTAAGCGAAGTGAAAACATTTCGAGCATGGT